>CM016568.1:4673574-4756074 GCA_003412495.2 Echium plantagineum | reverse complement strand
GAACGTTGAAGGCTCAAAAGTAAATAATGAAATAAAGAACAAGTTACGTTTAAGGTAATGGGATAAGCCTGGTAAATTATTAATTTTATTATAGTAAATTGTCATCAAAATGGTATATAAAAGTACTATTGTGCATTAGTATAAATTTGGGATCTTTTATTGGAGGAAGAAATTTTTTTAGAAAAGATTAAAAAAAACAAAATGGTGTAAAAAAGCACTATTGTTCATTAGTATAAGTTTGGGGTTTTTGTATTGGAGGAAGAAAAAGTTTAAGGTAACAGGTTGAATGGGAAAAAAACTAACCTAACAATCCGCCAATGATACAACTAATTAAGTACTACTCATAGAATAGGAAGAGTACTATTCATTATGCATGAGGTACAACACTTTAATGCATCGCGAGATATGACATAAGCGGAACACGGAATGTACAACAGTTTATGCGCGTAGTACAAGCGGGTGATGGACCACGCGCTATGACGAACGCAAGTGGAACACATGTATTTTCCTTTTGTTTTACTATTGTAGTACTTCGGGATAACCTACATTAAAATGGTGCTCATATATTGAGGTTCACGATAACGTTCATAAATCACAAGAAGATTATTCATTTCATAAGGATATATATTGAACCTCCAATTCACAATCTAATTGGCCTGTGCAATGTAGGAAGTAGGAGCATTTAGGAGAGTGCTAAACGATCTAGATATGCTAAACGAACCAGGTCTGGTGGGCCATAAGTGGACCAGGCCCGGTAATCCGGCCTCAATTCCGCGCTGGCACCTTTGGACTCTTTGTTTGACCCCAGCCTGTTATAGTGGGCCGAATAGGGACCCCAGGATTTGGCTCCAGGTTCCGGCCCGGTTCGAGACCCATAAGAAGCCCCGGGTATCCAGCCTGGTTAGTCAATTTTAAGCCCAATTTATTTGATGTCCAAGAATGTATATTGACAGATTAAAAATAGTAAGCTTTGGTAAGACTTGTCAGATTTGAAACTTGGTTGCTAACCATTGTGCCAAGTTAGGGGTGGATACGAAGTGGACCGAATCGAACCCGAACCGAATATATACGAATATGCAATTTTGAGATAGTACTCGGATGCGTATCAAATAATAAAATTGTGTTCATATTTGAATCGTTCTCGTAACTAGGATATTCGGATTCGGTAATCCTTATAATTTTGCGAAGCCAAATATCCGGTTCGTATTCGCTATATATTAACATTCAGTTACGTGTTCGTATTCGGTTACATATTCGGATTCGCGTTTGTATTGGGATTCGCGTTTGTGTTGGGATTCAGGTTCGTATTCGAATTCGGTTTGAATAATTATATATATCTACCTATACATAATTACTCCAGCAAATTGCATCGAAACTCGATATAAGAACCCATTAATAATACTCCATGTGAACTCATTGCACTAGCGATAATATTGAACAAAGACCAACCCAAAAAGCTACCTTTTTCATTTGATCGCCTAAATTGGGTCAATTACTAAGAAATGAAGCAACGAACGAATATCAATTTAACACTGAAACCAGTTTTGAAACATTACCAAATCACCAATATCCGTTTGTTCATATGAGCTAAATTCTAACAATAAATATAACAAGAATGTTCATATACAAAATACAGGAATTAACTATGTAGAAGAAATCATATAATGAACTACATCCATAGATCCCACTATAATCAGAGAAAAAACTCATAGAGCACCTATGTAAATCACATTTAACAATCATTAATGCCAATAATCAAAGAACAATCACCATCAAGCACAAATTAACACCAAAGAGAAATTTAGTATATACCAAACGAGTTCATTTCTTATATACTAGAAGAGTACATATCAAAAGACATCACAGTAAAATAAAGAACAGGAGAATTTAAGGCTTAAAAACAAAGACAAATAGAGCAAAAAGAGAGCCTACAGCGGAATCTCTCGAACATTTATACACCAAAGCTTCAAAATATGAACATGTTTTGTTTCTTCAACTCCAATGCACTCTTAGCGCAATAACCAAACAATCACTACTGTAATCTACTACATAAATCTGCCTAAAAAAAAAAAAAATCAAAAATCGCACTCACAAAAATTTAATTTCTTATTTGATCAGCTTCATTTCTTCCAAATGGCAAACTAAATTATTTATTAACTTCATTTTTTTCTCTTCTAAATTGATGTAAACAGGTTATTTATCCTGAAATTAACAAATAAATGAATTATGCATCTAAAAACTAAAAATATATAAATTAAATAATAAATACTTACCTATTTCACGGTACCATGTTTCTTGCAAAATCAATCTCCTCCACAAATTAACATTTCTACGGTTTTCGGAAGCAAATTAGCTCTATAAGGATCTAGGATCCTACTTCGAGTGCTACAAGTAGCTTCGGATGTAATTGTAGTAACTAGAGTCACTAAGATATCACAAGCTAACTTAGACAAAACATGTACTTTAGTACATTCGATTTCCACCACTCCAAGACATCAAAAGGATTTTCACAAGTTAATGTTCCTTCTTGAAGATAAACATCCAACTCCGATTTTTGTGGTTGTACAGTTTGTTTTTTCTTAACATAAGTTTCAAACTTCGACCATGATGTCATTACTGGTCCATTGGGTGTCTCACTAACCGTTGAACAGGTTGCTTGAGAAGATGGAATATTATGAATTTGACCACTTGATTTTCGTCTCACAGTTAGTTCCATATCATGAACCAACATATTGTTGGAAATCATAGTTTATTATTTCCATCCATTATGCCCGTTACAACAATTGTTGACAATTCATTTACTAGTCTAGTTAAATGTGATTACATATACTTAATGTCCATATTGTAATTGTAATCACAAATTCGGTTTCTCACGATGATCTAAGGGATTATGAAAGTTTACTAGATCCACCTTATTAATCTTTATGAACTAGTAATTAGTCAATTATTATTATTATACAACTTAGTTTTATCTGAGCCCAGAAGGTCACACACAAATAGTGACATTGGAATGGATTTCATGTACGGAGTCAAAAGGGACTTGTTTGATTGAAGAATGTATTTCTTGATCATAAGAATTTTACATTAATTGTGAAATATAAATGACAAGATAATTAATTAAACATGTTAAGTTTTATTAATTATAAAAGGATGATCGAATAGTTTATAAATATTTAATTTCGTTAAATATCACAACTTATTAAAAATCATTATTTGATTAGACACATGAACGGTTTGTTTAAGTTAATGAGTTAGAGAGCTAAGAAACCTATTGTCGTTAGTGGTTTACCAATTGACCTTTTCTAAATATAAGAGTCATAAGCTCTCAATGTACTGCTTCTCTTTCATTATTTGATAGAAGTGTATTATATGAATGTAATGATTAGTGCTGTTACCAGTCCGGTTCGGACCGGTTCTCAACCAATCCGGGACCGGACCGGTTCCAGTTCCGGTCCATCCGGAACCGCACCGAAACTGGTTTCGGTTAGAGATTCAGAACCGGACCGGAACCGGTTCAGACCGGTCCGGTTACCGGTTCATCCACAATAAAATCTTCAATTTATTGATTTAATTTTTTAAACCAAGAAACAAAATTCACCATAATTAATCAATTTGTATTTTAAACATACGAAATATAACAAAGAACAACTTTTTTTATCATTATTTTTTATAATTATAAAAACCATAAAAAAAAGGATAAAGAAACTAACTATTTATTAGAATGAATAGATGTTGGAAGCCGGGGGAATAAGGTCGGAGAGAAGGTGGTTGGACGCCGGAGCGGTGCGGTCGGACAGATGGTGGTGTGGTGAGTCGTGTGTGTTGACTGTTTTAGGGTGGGGGTGTTGTTGTTGTTCACTCTTCACAGAGAATCGTGAATGCAGAATAGTATTGGGGGAGGGGGGTGAGGGTTTATTCAAAACTCAAAAGGGCCAAGCCCATTTCATTTCGGATCAGTCCAGTTACCGGTTATTGGACCGTATCTAATTTCGGATCTCTGATCCACCCTTAGATCCGGACCGAATCCGACTCGTTATAGGATGGATTTTCGGGCCGGATAAACCGGTCCGGTTTCCGGTTTATCCGGACCACTAACAACACTAGTAATGATAAATCAATTCTTCATACCAAAACAAACACCCTGTTGCAGGTCAGCCTTGTCATTGCTCTTAGAGCCCTTCCTTGCCATGGGTCCAGGTGATGCAGCAGCATCCCTAGCTGCACTTTCAGCCACAGAAGAACCCCTTACTTGAAATACTACTGGTTCACACGAAATAGCCTTCCCAGCAACAAGCAGACTTGCTGAATTTTCAGCCAACACACCTGAGGAAATTTGCAATTTCGCAGGCTACTGTTGCTCATGCTCCTTAGGAGTGTTAACCTCCAGTGCATTAGTTATAGAGGTTTGATGCAATATAGGTCATTTGCCTTGAATAGCCCCTGAAGTCTTAGCAAGATCAAGTTTTCTGTTCGTCTTCTTCTTCGACTTAATTGCCACAGATTTTGGAGTCAATTCAACGCAATTAGTGAGGATCCCATCAGCCACATTGTCTTCACTCCATTCCCGTACCTTTGCAACCATAGATTCATCCAACACCCCATCCACATTGACCCGTCCATCCTTGCGCAAAGGAACCTTAATGGTTGGATCGACAATGGATAGCACAATGTCGAAAGCATGATTCTTTGATGCAATGGATGCAGATTTTCGCTTCTTGGCCTTCATATGTTCAGCTGTGACAAACTCGATGGCCTCACTAGGAGAGACTCCCCTTGATCCCCCACCTTTAGGCTTCCCCATTGTAATGGGAAAAGCAATCAAAGAAACTTGGAATGAGAAAAACCTTAATCTTCAAACCAAACCCTAACAGCTTATCAAAACCAAATACAAGCACCTTGGAAGCACTCGAACATGATTATAACTGATGCACAAGTTAGATGAGATAGGTGCGAAAAGGTCAAGAAATTTGAGAGGAAAACCCTAACACAAGCACAAAACCCTAAATAGCGCCCACCCACATTCAAAGTCCAATTGCAAGATGTAATTATATGAACTCGAAAGCAGTAGGAGGTGGATAGAATAAAATTCAAAAGGAGATTTTGTATGAAGTTGCAGATTTTCGAAAAAAACCCAAATCAATACACAAACCCTAACCAAAACCGCCCACCCAAATGGTCAAAACACAAACCCAAATGCTCAAAACACAAACCCTAAGGTACCACCCAAAATATTCAGATCTGAAATGATGAATGTATGAATCGAGACTGAATGGATGTGATTTGATCACAGAAAAATGTACCTTTTGCCAAGGCTTTCGAAAAAACCTAACAAAAAACGTACCTTGTGCCAAAGCCCACAACCACAAACGATATCCTTTATGCTTCTCAAATCCAATTGTAATGGTGAGAGGGTGAAGTCGAGATCATATGAATGTAGATCAATAGAATCAAGATTTTCGATAAAAATCTCAATCTAGACACACAAAACCCTAATGGCGCCCCTCCCTTGAAGCTTCTCAAATTCTATTGTAGATGGTGAGAGGATGAATTCGACCTTAAAAGAATGTTAAAGGAACACAATTCAAATGGCAATTGTGCAAAAGATTCAAGATTTTCTAAAAAAATCTCAAATCTAAACACACAAAAACCCCAACGGCGCCCTCCCTCAAATTGCTCAAAATCAAATGAAAATGTTTCTAGATATTAAATTGTGTGTATAAGATGATGAAGAGAATACAATCTTCAGTTTGTTTATTGAATAAGCTATATCAGGTGTAGTACAACTCATCAAGTACATCAGACTTCCAATGACTCGAGAATATTCGAGTTGAGCCAAAGGGGAACCACACTTTCCCCTTTGTTCTTTAGAGGTATTTGTGTTCATTCACTGGAGTTTTGCGTTCATCTTGGCAAATTTTCCAAGAATCGTATCCACATAGTGCGATTGACTCAACAAAAGACCATCTGGAGTTCTTATAATACGTACTTCCAAATACATCAACTTGTCCCATGTCTTTCATATCAAACTTAGAGTTTAATATGTCCTTGGTGGACTTAATCATCCTCTGATTACTTCCAACAATGAGCATGTCATCCACGTACAAGCAAAGAATTACATATCCCTCTTTAGTGGATTTCACATGAACACATTTGTCACACTCATTGATTTTAAATTCATTAGACAGTACTGCTTTGTCAAACTTTTCATGTCATTGTCTAGGTGCCTGTTTCAAACCATACAATGATTTGAAAAGTCGACATACTTTCGTTTCTTTACCTGGAACTATAAATTTCTCGGGTTGTTCCATGTAAATTCTTCATCTAACTCTCCATTTAGGAAGGCTGTTTTTACATCCATTTGATGTACATCTAAATTGCGCAACGCCGCAATTGCTAGGATTATCCTAATGGATATTATCCTTGTTACCGGAGAATAAGTATCAAAATAGTCTAGGCTTACCTTTTGTCTACTTTCTCAAATTACTAGCCTACTTTTGTACTTATCTACTGTCCCATCAGCTTTCATTTTTCTCTTAAAATCCACTTGGATTTTAGAGGCTTACATCTTGGTGGAAGGTCAACCAACTCCCACGTGTGATTCTGTAAAACTGATTCAACTTCACTTCAAATTGCTTCTTCCCAAAGTGGAGCCTCAGTTGAACTTACAGCCTCACGGTAAGTACGAGGTTCATTCTCAAGCATATACGTCACAAAATTAGAACAAATGTCTTCTCGACACGATCCCTTTTGCTTCTTCGAGGTTCTTCATCCTCAAATTTTCTGATCGTGACTATCTATAATCTCGATATTAACACTACCCTTAAGTTCATGTGCTCTTTTCGATGTCGCAACACCTTCATTATACTTCAAAGGAAATACATGTTCAAAGAACGTTGCATTCCGCTAATATTATATTTTTGTGCACTCTTGACTTATCACTTTTATGCACCAAAAATCGATATGCATTACAATTGTGTGCATATCCAATAAATATTGCATCAATCGTTTTAGGTCCAATGGTGACCTGCTTAGGAGGAGGTACCATGACCTTGGCTAAACACCCTCACACTCGAAGGCAATTATAGGTTGGGGTTCTACCTTTGAACAACTCAAAAGGAGTCTTTTCCTCATCTTTGCTAGGAATTTTGTTCAATAGGTAATTTGTCGTAAGGATCGCTTTCCCCCACATTCCTTAGGGTAAGCGTGGACTTATCAACAGTGCATTCATCATATCTTTCAATGATCGATTCTTTCTTTCAGCAATACCATTGGATTGAGTAGAATATGGTGATGTCACTTCATGTACAATATCACGTTCGGCGCAAAATTGGCCGAAAGGCGAGACATACTCACCGCCTCTATCTTTTCGTACCACTTTCATTCTGTTCTTCAGTTGATTTTCAACTTCTTCTTTGTAAAGAGCAAATTTATCAATTGCTTCATTTTTACTTTTCATCAAGTATATATAGCAAAACTTTGTACAATCATCCACAAAGGTTATAAAATACTCATTTCCACCTTTAGATTGTATTAGGCTCATGTCACAACATCACTATGAATAAGATCAAGAGGTTTTGTATTTCTAACCACGGTTAGAAATATTGCTGTTGTTGATTTTGCTTCAACACATGTTTCACACTTGTAATTTTTATTAATTTGGTCATTTGGTATGTGATTTAATTTGATCATTCTTCGCAAAAAATTTGAATTCACATGATCTAATCTACTATGTCATACATTAAAAGATTCATAAACATAAGTAATACTCCCTCTGTTCCTTTTTAGTTGATCACTTGAACTTTTTTTCAGTTTTCAAAATACTTGATCATTTGGTATATCAATGAGCTTTTAGACTTGTTTTCTCATGTTTACCCTTAAAGAATATTAAAAGCTTCAATAAAGTGGTGATAAGAGTTCTTATTTGCATCAGAAAGTTCTTTCCCTTCCCAATACATATTGTACCTTTCTTGTACCTACCTCTTACACAATTACTGAGAATTTTTTTAACTCATCTCATTCGTGCCTTTTCCATTCTGTATATTGCAATAGAGTACATTAATTAATAAATGAGCTTCCAAGAATCATCCACAACCAAATCAAATTAAGTGGAAGGAGAATCAAAATCCCAAATTATTAATTCAAATCAAGAAGATGATGGTGATTATGATATAGTTGAGGTGAAGAACAAAGCAAAAGAATCACATTTGTATGTCTCAGATTCAGATGTTGATGGTGAGGAAAAGGAGAAGATTAATCGAAAGAGGTTATTAAGTCGTTCTCGTTCAAAGAAGGTTTGTTTTTACATTCTAAGACAGTTTAAAACAAAATTGTTTATTGAATTTGATGATTGAGTTTGTGTTAAATTTGGGTGTTTTGATGGTGTAATGCAGCGGCATCATATAGAGATTGATTTGAACAACATTCGAAAGGAAAAAGAAAAACAATGTAAAATACGGGAAGCTGCCGTACGACGTCGACTTGACTTAAACAAGGACCCTATTGATATAGGAGAGTTAAATTCTAATATAGAGATTGAAGATGTGATTGTGTCCATGCTGAAAATATGTTATCCATCATTCTATTAGAGTGAAAATATATTTGATTATGTAATTTCGATGAGATCGAACTCGTGAAGCTAAAATTATTGTTAGTACTTGCTGACGAAACTCAAAGAGTGTGTATTATTTTGAAATCAATGAAACTGTTTGATCTACTATGAATTTTGAAACTATTTGATCTGTAAACTCTCAGCTCATTAGCAATGTGTGCACATCTGTCTTGTTACAAAGCTTATCATCAAGAGATATTAACTAGTTATTACCTTCTGCGTCTTTGCTATTTAGCTTCTCCTCTGGTTTGGTATGTTAAGATGTCATCCAAGCCAAGTAGTCTATTAAGACTGTTTCCTGGTTGGTGCAGAAGAATCAACATTCATCTTTATTCATTCTTCACAATCTGATCATAAAGGATACCTAAGTGGAATGGCAAGAATGTTGTTGCCCAAATTATCTGTTGTACACGAGTAGATGCTAAGTGGGCTGTCGCAAAGAGAATTTGAACTAAATGACTCGGATGTTCTAGTTGAAGTCGAGCCAAGTTGAATTCGAGTTTACTCTATTCAGATTAAATTTCACCTACGACATTTAGATGAAATGTCTACTTGTAAAGGTAACTTAACTGCAAAGTACGTAGTCAACATTGACATTACATTTTTTTTTATTCGAAGCTTTCCAATTTCAGTGTTTCATACATTTACCTGAACTGAGTGTACTTTATTACAGTCCGAAAACATCTGAGCTCTAATAGTAGGGACTAGCGTAACCATCCACGACATGCCAGCATATGTGAGGTCAAAGACCCCGACGACCAGGAAAATGTTGTTGCTGTCGATATTACCCAGCCACTGGACTATGTGAGGCCTAATGTCAACGATAACAAGGACGTTTATGACTAATGAAGCAAAAGATACTTCATTAGTTACTGTTAGCAGTCCTTCAAATGTCCAAAATCAGCAATGATCAAATTGTTATAATTAGTGAATAGTTTTCCAGAAAGAGAAATTCATTATCAACATATAACAACTAATACTAATGGAACCCTTTAAATATGTACAATGTAGTATAGTATGTATTGCTATGACGTAAGTATTGGATCACTAACGAATATCTGTACATCTAATCCTACAAAACCATGAGTTGAATAGAGATTCATGTATATCTACCCCAACAAGCATTATGATTATAGTATCCATTTCTCGTTGATTTTAACATCATGTAAGCGGCAAGCCACTGTCTGGTCTCTGAAGCTCTAAATAAAAAGTCTATCATATATGTGTGCACCTCTATGAACCTGAGCGTCCACTTTCATTATGAAATCATCTATTCCATGATTATTTGCCTTTGGAAATAGCTTTATTACAAGTACACGAGGAACATGACCATTAAAAATGAACTGTAAATATAATCAGTATTATGTGCATCAGTGTTGAGCATTATGACAGAGTAAGCAAGAACAAACAATTGAGCAATTCACAATGCAGAATTTCAACGATCTCAAAAACAGTTACAGTACATGTAGAATCTCACAATAAAATAATTCACTTTAGGTACCAGTTGAACAAAAAGTTGTTTCTCTCACTACCATCAGAACAAAAAATGATGCTATTTAAGTGAATTGGCTTCCCATCCTTCAACAATCATGTTCAGATCTTCCCATCCAAAACAGTAGTATGAAGACTTCATCACATCTCATCCTAGCATAGTCATAACATCCAAAACTATTTGTGGATCACATTCAATTTGAACAGGTAATGTTCCTTCTCTTTCTAACCGTAGCTTATTAATATGAGGAATTTTATATCGGTTTGAACTTCCGATTTTCATCGTCTCTAACATACATAATTGCAAAGTTAACCAAACATAGTTCACCTTTTGGGATGGATAGTTATTGAATGCCTTAATAACAGCATCAACTAGCCCCTCAACAGATTTTGGAGACTCCTTGTGTTGTAATTGTTGGAAATTGATGTGTCAATTTCCTCAATTAGTGCCCGTGAACTATATCATCTATATATACGGTTCAACAACCGATAGTTATCTGAACTATCAGTAGTCTCACCCGAGATAATGCCGGGGGTCATCGAATGGCAGACTAGGCTCTCTCGATGATCTTCGGGATTCGTGTATACGGTCTTATACGTTGAATCCCGATGCTTTCGTTACTCGGGCTATGAGGTCACACACATAACAATTACCGAAGATACTTTCGAGTAGTGACCCGAAAGTGAATAAGGGATTTGATCCATATTGAGGAATTTCGGTTCGATCGAGATCGTGTCCCGACCGAACCGATGGTGCGCCCGGAATTAGTTCCGGACGCACTATTTAGGGTTTATGTATATATATATATATGTGAGATATATATTTATATATTATCATTTATTGAAATGATTTAATTAATTAATGAATTAATTAAATAAGATATGATTTAATTAATTAATTAAGATTAATTAACTAATCTCATCATTATGAGGAGTTGACATCTTGGTGGCTACTTTATGCCTTGGGAAGGCTTTGTATCCCTTGGGAAGAACTCTTGTAAGAGCATCTTCCATGGACCAAGAGGCATTAACCATATGGATGGTTAATGTGTTTGTTTAGTGTGCAATATGTTTCATCATCCATTCTATATCATAAGATGATATTGAATGTGAAGATATCAATCTAAGTCTTGCATATCTCTTGCTAGAGAACACAAGAACACAAACAAACACACTTCATCTTCAACCTCAACCCTCTAGCAAAACTCTAAGTGTAGAGTGTAGAACTAGTTCTACATTTTTGCTATAGTAGTAAAGACTACATACTCCTCAATAACACACACTAGTCCAAGTGTGTCTTATTGCTATCTAAGGTATTGGTGTGGACTATTTCATAGTAGTTTCATATCACCTTGGTGATAGACATTTCTTCAAGGAGAAAGCAAAGGAGCAAGGTGTGGGGATAAGCGCTTAAAGATTTACAAAGCTTCCGCTCACGCTTCAAAGGTATAACTTTGTAGCACTACTCTTTTATATGTTATTTGTAGCATATTCACACTACCTTTAAACATATACTTCTATGAACTAGTTCTATTGTGTAAGTTCTAACGATCAACGAATTAGGGTTTTCTAAACATATGAACTATCGTAGTTCATTGTGTCTTGCAACCCCGGGATATTCCAACATGGTATCAGAGCTATATTACACGTTTAACATGTTCTAGAAGTGTTTAAAGTAGTACCATATAGTATATATGTCGATATATGAACCGTAGCCGATTTTCGTATTCGGAAAACCCTCCCCAACAAAACCTAAGTTTCGCGTGAGTCCAGGCAAGCCAAGGACACGGCTCCACTGGAACGCGCACCCTCGGCTTTCCCTGGATAAGGAACGCCTTGGCCCGAAGCCTGGTTCGGCCCCCCTGGACGCGTCCATGCACGTCCAAAGTCATTTGATGATTTCGAAACAAAACAAATCGATTAAGTCCAAAGTCATTTGATGATTATGGACGTTTTCGGTGTGTTATGGGTGATTTAGAGATTGTTTTGGAAATAATCTTATAAGTCCAAAACATTCTTTGAGAAGTTTAAAATAGTTTAAAATTAGCATGTATGTCAAAATCTAGCTCTTCCAATATAAGATCGTCTTATGGCGAGTCTTGTGGAGGTAAGTGGGAGCATTTTGATTTTATCCTATCGGTACTAATTAAATTGATTAATTGAGTATCGAAAGGAAGTTTGAGTTATTATAAATTTCAAACCTTAAACTTATGCTAAGTCTTTTTTAATGTAATCGGGTTATTAGTTCAAAATGTTGAACTTATGGTAAAACTTCCGAAAATTGGCTAAGTTAGTTGTTGGACAATTAAAGGTTATGATATGCATGTATGACTATGTTCACATTATTTGAATGTGAGTATGTGTGTGAGTTGTGTGTTGCTTGTGTGTTTTATTCCATTCCTAGCATGTTTATGTGATTTATGTATAATGTGTTATGCATATATAAACTGTAATCTGAATGGAATGGGGATTTGATATGGCCTAGTATTTATTCGAAATACAGTCTGCGTACTGTCCTTGATATTGAAATACGACGCATGTGTCGTTTTACATTCTTGTATTGTTATTTCTTTTTCGCGGCGCATGTGCCATTTAATGCGAAAGTTGATTATGTAACAAGACATGAAGAGACGGACTTGGAGCATGGCGATGTCCAAGAAGACGGAGACCAAGGACTTAGTTTAGAACTAGTTAGACTAGTTTTATTTAATGTTCTTTAGGCCATATCACGTCCCTTTAAAGTGATTATTATTCATGTCATGTTTCATGCTTACATATATTTTCTTGACGTATATGTACACCTTTTGTGATATGCATGAAATGTGGATTACATGTTTAATCTAAACCCCTCCACGTTATAATTAAGTGTTTGCCAAACCTTAAGTTCAAAGTTGTCAAACTTTCCTACGTTTCGGGTGGATCATCCCTAGATGGGCACTTTGATTCATAGGAATAGGAGGCAATGGGATTACATGCGCTACAGGTTAGCCCATCGAACCGGCAAATGTAATCCATCCCTTTATGGTGAACTAAGGTTACTTAAAACGTGGCTACAGGTTAGCCCATCGAACCGGCCCGTTTGGCAAAGGAAGTCTATAGTGTCATAAAACGACTAATGATAGACGCCAAGAGTCATATATAATCATTGGATGATTAATATATGATAGTCTAGTAGGACTTACCCATGGATTGGACTATGAGGATGATTGCGTGTGCCGCTCATACCCAAGTCCGTGGGGTCTTGGTATACTTGTACACTTCGAGGGGTTGTTGGTACTCGTATTATTATTTCAAGCATGCTTTACTTGTATCGTATGTTTTACATATAAATTAAACTGAATGTCGTTTCATACTCGCATGTTTTTAGATGGCAACTGCTAAGAAATCAACTTCAAATTCACTCCGATCTACACTTGAGAAGTGTAAACTCAATGGCAATAACTTCAACGACTGGTCTCGTAACTTGAGAATCGTTCTCAAGCACGAGAGAGTCGAGTATGTTCTTAAGGAAGAACTTCCTCCGCCACCCGGAGATAATGCCGATGAGCTAGAACGTAGTGCATATGATGTACACGTGGATGATGCATTGGATGTCCAATGTCTTATGCTAGCCAACATGGAACCGAATCTTCATATTCAGTTTGAAAATGTGGCAGCATATGACATGTACTGCAGACTGGAAGAGATGTTCCAGAAGCGGGCAAGAAATGAGCGGTACGAAGCTGTTTGTGCCCTCATGGATTGCAAACTATCCAATGGTCAACAGGCCAGTCCTCATGTTCTCAAGATGATTGGGATCATCGAGAGACTTGAGTCTTTGGGAACTCAGTTTTCCAAGGATTTGGCCGTTGACATAATCCTCCGTTCCCTTCCTGACAAGTTTGGTAACTTTGTCATGAACTTCAACATGCATGACTTCGATAAATCGTTATCGGAGTTACATAACATGATCAGCACGGCTGATAATGCGTTGAAGTGTGGGAAGAGCTCTACCCCTACTCCCTCTGTTCTGATGATTCAGAACAAGAAGGTCTTTAAGAAAGGCAAGGGGAAATGGAAGGGAAAGGCCAAGACTGGATCTATCAAAACAGTCAAGGCCCAGACTTCCAAAACTCCGGCTAAAGGTCCTAAGGGGACTGACCAGTGTCATTATTGTAATACACCTGGTCACTGGAAGAGGAACTGCAAGAAGTACCTCGAAGACAAGAAGAGTGGGACTCTTAAGCTTCCGGCAGGTATATTCGTTATTGAAGCTTTTATCACCTCTAATAACTCTACTTGGGTACTTGACTCAGGATGTGGTTCTCATATTTGTCGAAATATGCAGGTACTACAGGATAGTAGAGCTCTTCGGAAGGGAGAGGTGGACTTGCGGGTGGGCAATGGAGCAAAGGTTGCTGCAGTTGCCGTGGGCAAGATAGATTTAAAACTACCATCCGGGATGGTCTTAGTTTTAAATAATGTATATTGTATTCCCGCTATTTCTAGAAATATTATTTCCATATCTGTTTTGAACAATGATGGTTTTACCATCCTTATGGAAAGAAATATGTGTTCTATTAATCGTGATGGTTTACTTTATGCAAAAGCTTCAAACCAAAATGGTCTTTTCATACTAGATGAGGACCATGAGGTATATAACGTAAATATTAAAAGGAACAAGCCTAACGACTTGAATCCTACCTACCTATGGCATTGCAGACTTGGTCATATAAATGAAAATCGCATCAAGAAACTCCACGAAAGTGGAATTATTGAGTCACTTGATTTTGAATCATATGACCAATGCGAATCATGCCTTTTAGGCAAGATGACCAAATCGCCTTTCACTGGAACGAGTGAAAGAGCAAGTGATTTATTGGGGATAATACATACCGATGTATGTGGTCCAATGAACACTCCTGCAAGAGGTGGTTTTCCCTACTTCATTACCTTCACGGATGACCTTAGCCGTTATGGCTATGTCTATCTAATGAAGCACAAGAGTGAAGCCTTTGAAAAGTTCAAAGAATTCCAAAATGAAGTAGAGAATCAACTCGGCAAGACTATTAAGACTCTTCGATCCGATCGAGGAGGCGAATATATGAGCCACGAGTTTGACGCTCATCTTAGAGATTGTGGAATTGTTTCACAACTCACACCGGCCGGAACACCACAACATAATGGTGTGTCCGAAAGGAGGAATCGCACTCTGTTAGACAGTTTGCGATCCATGATGAGTCGAACCGACCTACATGTCAGCTTCTGGGGTTACGCGTTGCAAACTGCCGCACTTACCTTAAATAATTGTCCAACCAAGTCAGCTGAGAAAGTACCATATGAGATGTGGTTTGGGAAACGTCCCAAGATTAGCTTTCTCAGGGTTTGGGGTTGCTTGGCCTACGTCAAGAAATTGAACGTAGACAAGCTAGGCCCAAAGGCTGACTTGTGTCATTTCATTGGTTATCCAAAGGAAACCAAAGGGTATTATTTCTACTTTAAGCCAGAAAATAAGATTTTCGTGGCTAGGACAGCGCATTTCCTTGAGAAAGAGTTCTTATCAGGAAATGTCAGAGATACGGTACAACTTGAAGAAGTTCAAGATGATGAGCCAAATGAGTTAATGAACTCATTCGACACGTTTAATGAGCAAGTTGAGTTATCGAACTCAAGAAACTCATTGAATAGGAGAGTTGGGTTATTGAACTCAAGGGTCTCATCAAATGAGCAAGTCGAGTTAACGAACTCGGCAGGCTCACTTCAGGAAGTGGATCCTCCATTCATGGTGGATCCTATCTTGGACCCTAGATCCACGGTAGATGAAACTCCTGAAGAAGTACCGACCCTTAGGAAATCCAATAGGACTCGTCATGTTCCCGATAGATGGTATGGGGAATCCTTCTTGATAGAAGACGACGAGCCTTATACTTATGGAGCCGCAATGAAAGGGCCAGATAGCGAGTCATGGCTTGAAGCCATGAAATCCGAGATAGACTCTATGTACCAGAATGATGTCTGGACATTGGTTCACTTATCCGAAGGTGCTAGACCTATCGAGTGTAAGTGGGTCTTTAAGAAAAAGCTTGATAAAGATGGAAATGTCCATGTTTACAAGGCTAGACTAGTGGCAAAGGGTTTCAAACAAATTCATGGTATTGACTATGATGAAACCTACTCACCGGTAGTCATGTTCAAGTCTATTCGGATCCTCTTAGCCATTGCCGCATATTATGACTATGAGATATGGCAAATGGATGTAAAGACCGCTTTCCTTAATGGAAACCTTGAGGAGGATGTGTACATGACACAACCTCCAGGCTTTACATGTCCGAAAGGACCTAAGAAGGTATGTAAGCTTCAGAGATCCATTTATGGACTCAAGCAAGCTTCTCGCAGTTGGAACCTCCGATTCGATGAAGCAATTAAAGAATTTGGCTTCATTCAGAATGAGGAGGATGCTTGTGTATACAAGAAGGTAAGTGGGAGCCACATTGCATTTATAGTCCTGTATGTAGATGACATACTGATCATTGGAAACAACAAACCGCTCCTTGAGTCAGTCAAGAGATGGCTGTGTAAGTGTTTCTCAATGAAGGACTTAGGAGAGGCGCAGTATATCCTTGGAATCAAGATATATAGAGATCGAGCCAATAGGTTGATTGGCCTGAGACAGGACACTTATATTGATAAGGTTCTGAGACGATTCGATATGATCGATTCCAAAAAGGGAATACTGCCTATCACAACTGGTACTATTCTCGGCAAAAGTCAGTGCCCCACCACTGACGTCGAGAAGGAGAACATGAGTAGAGTCCCGTATGCTTCAGCCATAGGATTATCATGTATGCCATGTTGTGCACTAGACCAGACGTATCGTACGCTCTGAGTCTGACCAGCCGATATCAAGCGAATCCAGGCAACAGCCATTGGACCGCTGTGAAATCTATCCTTAAGTACTTGAAAAGGACTAAGGATATGTTTCTGGTATATGGCGGAGATGAGGAGTTGATTGCAAAAGGTTTCACCGATGCCAGTTTCCAAACCGATCGAGACGATTTTCGTTCTCAGACCGGGTTTGTATTCTGCCTGAATGGTGGAGCCATCTGTTGGAAGAGTTCCAAGCAGGACACAGTTGCAGATTCTACTACGGAGGCCGAGTACATTGCAGCTTCTGAAGCAGCCAAGGAGGCATGTTGGCTTAAGAAGTTTATGACTGAGCTTGGGGTAGTTCCTAGCGCTGATGGTCCAATTGAGTTGTTATGTGATAACACTGGAGCCATAGCACAGGCTAAGGAACCCAGGGCTCATCATAAGTCCAAGCATGTCCTTAGGAAGTATCACCTCGTCCGAGAAATGTTCCAGAGAGGTGACATCAAGGTATCCAAAGTGGATACAGACGACAACGCAGCTGATCCCTTGACTAAACCGTTACCTCAGACTAAACATGAGTTCCATACTTCAGCTATTGGACTTAGGCTTAGGTCCGAGTGGTCTTAGTCTTAGTGGGAGCTTTATTTCAGTTTATTTGTTTTATATGTATGAAGTATACTTTTGTAAAACTCTTGTTGTTGAATAAAAGTATTACTTCTTGTTTATTGATTGCCTATTCTTTTATAGCACTTGAATAAACAATTGAATATTTAATCATAGTTGTATGATAAATATTTTAATTCCCATGTAATCACGAGTTCTTGAAGAGGAGCCAATAAGTGTATTGGCTAAGGAACCCCTTTTTCAAGACAAGAACTATGGTGATTACATTGTCCCTAGTGGTGTGTCCCAGCGTTTTGGGAACGGACACAACCAAACTAGTGTGTAATGATTCGTTTGACTTTGTTTCTTAAGTCAAAAGGATGGTCCAAATCATTACATGGGTTCATTGTCAAGAGAGTCTTGACATGGTACTGGACAGTGACCGTTGTGAAATTATAGAAGAGATATTGTGTCCTATATTTCACACGAGCCATATGATAGAGGTTCTGAGACCTACATGCATATCATTCTCATGCTACGTGAGCATGAGGCTTTGACTACTTCCGGACCCATCCGTTACTGGTGGTAATGGGGTACGTTGGGTCTTATGTGAATGTAGTGGTGAGATGATCGGTGATGCATTGGTAGGGTCTTTGTCCACCCTGGTATACAGGGAAGGTTTTTCTGGCCACTCGGAGAGTTAGTCTTACTTATGAATTCACCCGTTATGAACGGGAGTGAGACTATCTCGTGTTACGAGAAATTATGTCATAGGAGTTGGCGACACGCTTTCTTGCTTTAGCCTATGATGAAAACCGAGGACAAAGGGAATCATGTGACAAGGATGCAAGTGTACATCCGAGACATTGGTAATAGTCCAAGGGCAAGTGGGAGTGTTGGAAATTGATGTGTCAATTTCCTCAATTAGTGCCCGTGAACTATATCATCTATATATACGGTTCAACAACCGATAGTTATCTGAACTATCAGTAGTCTCACCCGAGATAATGCCGGGGGTCATCGAATGGCAGACTAGGCTCTCTCGATGATCTTCGGGATTCGTGTATACGGTCTTATACGTTGAATCCCGATGCTTTCGTTACTCGGGCTATGAGGTCACACACATAACAATTACCGAAGATACTTTCGAGTAGTGACCCGAAAGTGAATAAGGGATTTGATCCATATTGAGGAATTTCGGTTCGATCGAGATCGTGTCCCGACCGAACCGATGGTGCGCCCGGAATTAGTTCCGGACGCACTATTTAGGGTTTATGTATATATATATATATGTGAGATATATATTTATATATTATCATTTATTGAAATGATTTAATTAATTAATGAATTAATTAAATAAGATATGATTTAATTAATTAATTAAGATTAATTAACTAATCTCATCATTATGAGGAGTTGACATCTTGGTGGCTACTTTATGCCTTGGGAAGGCTTTGTATCCCTTGGGAAGAACTCTTGTAAGAGCATCTTCCATGGACCAAGAGGCATTAACCATATGGATGGTTAATGTGTTTGTTTAGTGTGCAATATGTTTCATCATCCATTCTATATCATAAGATGATATTGAATGTGAAGATATCAATCTAAGTCTTGCATATCTCTTGCTAGAGAACACAAGAACACAAACAAACACACTTCATCTTCAACCTCAACCCTCTAGCAAAACTCTAAGTGTAGAGTGTAGAACTAGTTCTACATTTTTGCTATAGTAGTAAAGACTACATACTCCTCAATAACACACACTAGTCCAAGTGTGTCTTATTGCTATCTAAGGTATTGGTGTGGACTATTTCATAGTAGTTTCATATCACCTTGGTGATAGACATTTCTTCAAGGAGAAAGCAAAGGAGCAAGGTGTGGGGATAAGCGCTTAAAGATTTACAAAGCTTCCGCTCACGCTTCAAAGGTATAACTTTGTAGCACTACTCTTTTATATGTTATTTGTAGCATATTCACACTACCTTTAAACATATACTTCTATGAGCTAGTTCTATTGTGTAAGTTCTAACGATCAACGAATTAGGGTTTTCTAAACATATGAACTATCGTAGTTCATTGTGTCTTGCAACCCCGGGATATTCCAATAGTAATGACTGAATAGCACTAAAAAATCCAAGGTCCAATATATTCATGTCAGGAGAATTCGGAGGTTGACATATCAAGCGAATGTCAAGACCACTTTGGGAGGCTGCCAATTGAAAGTCTGTATCATCTAGTTTAACATGTGTTTTCGCATTGTCTTGCTGTATGAATATTATCTCCTCACGAGATGATTCTAGCCATTTTTCTTTGATTGCAGGTATGACTTTTGAAATAAGAAAGTCTTTCACGATTTCCCTTGTAACCGATGTAATAGGCTTCATCTCTAAAGTTCCTTTTTCCTTGTTTCTACTTCGCCTTTGTGCTTCTTGAAGGTTGACAAAAGGGAATACTCCAATTTTACCTGAAAATACTTCACTGTTTGAGCTGTCAAACCGAGGTCGACCCATTACGACCAAGAACATGACCTTTGGAATAAAATTCTAGCTTTGGCAGGTTCGCAAAGGATCTTCCTCAGTCGGCAAAAGATAGTATGTCTCTTTCTTTTTTGTCATATGGAACCATTTTTCATCAATATGAACATAATTGTACATGCCTATAAATCTTGAATCATTCGGAAAGTTGCTTCTATCTACCATTGATAGACAAAATTCAAGACGTGCCCTTTTATTTTCATCTTTCAAGTGCGGTTTGATCGCATTCGAGTGTCGACGAATTAGACCACTTTTTAATAGTCTATGTATCGAGGTTGGAGATACTCCTAGAGCAAAAGAAAGTGACCTTAAAGTTGTTCTTTGTTGTAATGGAACTTCAAGTACTCGTGCCGCATCAATCTCTATTCTCTTCTTGCCGACCTTTGCTTTTTTATGAGAAACATCAGCCTTATTGCCCTCTTGTGTGTTTTTATGAATAGCCCATATTCTTCGAATGGTTTGGGTTGGAATCGACATCATATTTGCAACCTCTCTTATAGCATTTCTGGGTAATTTTCCATCGACGCACTTTCCCAATAAGGCATAGTATACATTCCATCTCTCTTTATTAGATAACATTAGATGATAGATCCTCCCTCAAAAATGAAATTTATGCGGAATATAAAAATATTGAAGAGATTTGGAGATATGTATATTGTGAAGTGATCAAGGAGCAAGACATGAGCAAATTCTTTTATTGTTCTCTGATTAAGTTATGTAATTCTGATATTTCACCACACAATAGAGATGATATTTCAGACATGAGCAAGACATGATATTTCATCACCCCTGTATCACATGGGATCTAATTGTATAAATCCGTAAAAATGGCTTTACATTACGATCTCGACTAACAAAACATTTAATTGCTTTGAAACTCCACTAACATGAATATGCAATAAATGAAATCAAAATATATGTTATGGTCATATATATTACCCGTTCTTGTTATATTTGGAACAAATTCCATTTCTAGTCTTGTTTCTTCTTCATCTTCATTCATGTTTATCATTTCTTATCGACTATTATGTTCATCCGAATTTGCATTATGTTGTGTTTCAAGCTCCAATTCTTCCTCGTCTTCAGCTTCTTCATTAATATCTTGTGGAGGTTGGTTGAGATCAATGTGATGTATAAAATTCATGATATAAGATGATCTAAGTTTTGTACTAACTCTCAAATTTCAGATTTGCCTTCAAAAAATAACAAGTCATTAAATATGTTTTGGCGCAATATTTGGCCATGAAGTTAACTAATCCAAAAATTTTAGATTTCCCTCCAAAAAGTTTTAAGCCATTGAATTTATTTTGGAGCAATAGATTAACGCCTACTAGATGAAGTTCAGTAATCTACTTTTAGTCTTTTACCCATTACTATTAATTAAGGTGTACTAGATGAAAGCTTTCATAGTACATCAAAAGTACTTTTTGCAGTTTGGTTGTGAATCATGATGAAAAGTCCTTTTATTAATTGAAGGATATATTAGTAAATTCAAACCATACCTTAATAAAGTGATTTTGATCCAAGTAATCAACTAAAAAGAAACAGAGGGAGTAGTAGTTTTATTAATATTCTTCATGACCATTACATTCATCTTGAAAAGGCTGTTTACAATATAGCTTTTTCCAACATACATGCCGGACTTTGAAAGTAAAATTTTATCAGACTCAATTACAATTTTAATTTTTGCTAAGTAGAGAACCAGACACAAGGTTCTTCCTAAGTTCAGGTACAAAGAGGACATTCTTCAAGGTGACTTCCTTTCCCGAAGTCATCTTCAGCACCACCGTTCCTTCTCCCTCGATCTTGGAAGTTGTTGAGTTGGCCATATACATCTTTTTCCCATTTGTAATTGGCTTGAAGGTAGAGAAGTGGTCTCTCACGAGCAAACGTACCTAGTAGCACCAATATCTACCCACCATTCTTGTGGGTTAGTCCCCACAAAATTGACTTCAGAAATCACAGCCGACAAGTTCACCTCATCTAATTCCTCGGTCACCATATTAGCCACACTCTTAGCTTTCTTGGGTTGCCTACATTCAAAGGATTTGTGACCTTCTTGTTACAATTGTAGCATACTATCAAAAGCTTTTTGAATATTAAAACCACTCTTCTAAATTTGTTTCCCTTATGTGCAAACCCATTCTTCTTCTTCCCCTTTTTAGAGTAGTTCCATATTCGACCACATTAGCCTTAGACTCTCTCACGGAAGAGTTAGGATAAACACTTATAGTCCCCGCGTTTCTATTATGTTCTTCAATTTTTAGGCGTAAGGACAATTGTTGAAAAGTCATGTCATTTCGATTATGTTTGAGATAATTTTTTAAAGTCCCTCCAAGATGATGGCAACTTTTCAATCATGGCCGCAGCCTTAAACATTTCACTTAATTTCATGCCCTCGGCATGAATGTCATGAAAAATGAGTTCGAGTTCTCGAACTTGATCACTCGCCGAATTCCCATCGACCATAACAAAGTCAATAAATCGTCCAACTATGAACTTCTTGGCTCCGGCATCTTGAGTTTTGTACTTGTACTCAAGGTCTTCCCAACATTTTTTCCCAATTGTATATGTTTTATATATACCATACAAATCATAATCTTATAAATAAGTCAAAATGTAATTTCGACTTAAGTAATCGGACTGTTTCTCGGCCTCAACCGTGGAAATATCCCATGGACTATTAGCTTGAACCGTAGGAGGTTCCTCAATCAAGAACCTTTGCAAGTTCAAGGTCGTCAAACAAAACATCATTTGATCTTGCCACCTCTTAAAATTTTGACCAGAAAAAGGAGGTGGTTTGGTCAAAGCATGTTTTGGAATGGGGTCTACATTTCGTGGTGGAAGCGGAGGCACTTAAACCACAGTGGGTTCGACCACATTCAAAGGAGGGGGAGAGATAACACTATCATTCATATCGGTTACAACATTCCCTATTGCATTCTGACTATTGGAATCTACGTCAGCATCATTATGGTCCATTACAATAGTAATAAAGGTATTGAAACTGGTCCCGTAGAAATGAGTTTTAAGCTGTAGGGAACTTACAGGGAAGATGTAACTAATAATCAATATTTTACAAAGAAACTGAATAAAAGTACACATACGAAATCAAATATCAGAATGCTAAACAAAAACCTACAATAGTCAAGTCGTGTGCAGCACCATGTGCAACACACTTTCCTTAAAACTGATTTGGTCTCTTCCCTTAGTGCTTTGGAAACCTTGAAACTAAATGTTTCCCAGGATAAAATTACCTTCAATTGGCGTCGCTAGCACTGCAACCCAAATGGCGAACCTTTAAATTTAAATGAGCTTGAAGAATCACTAGACAAAAACAATATAAAAAACAGAGAGGATGGGAGTTCTCTGGTTTTGTGTGTGTATTTCGAAAATCTGATGTGGTTTTTGTGCTCAAAGTGTCTTCTGATCAAATGATTAACATTGGCATAAATAGGAGTTTAAGTAACGGTTTGCAATTAAGTCACCATTAATCTACAAAACCGTTACGTAACGGTCCAATAGTTATTAGCCAAAAACCGTTTCATAACTGTCCAACGGTTATTAGGCAATTAATGCAACCGTTACATATCGTTTTGGAAGGTTTGAAATTCAAATTCAGATAAGATTTAGACGATTCACGGATGAACATTTGCGTCCGCATAAAAGCTGAAGCTTTATTTCAGTTTCGAAAACAATTTCAGACGGAATGCTGAGGATGCCTTGCATCCGCATAACACCTCAAACCTCGGATGCAAAACTTGGCTCGCACGAGGTCGGTTCTTTCGAATCAGCACTCGTGCCCGCAGATCGAGCACACCCACCTGGCTCAAGATTTTTCCAATCTTATCTCGAAATCTATACTATATATAATGTGGGAATAAGGGATTAGAGGTTTTATATGAAGCCCTATGTTCTCCTACAATTAAGGAGGATTTTTAATTATATTTATTTAAAATGCGATTTTACATATAAATATTCTGTTACACATTAGTTTTAAGTTTAGTTCAGATGAATCAAGTAAAATTACATAGTATATTATATTTATGTAGAAGTATTTTTGTAGTTTATAAAAATTGTTTATTATCATCATAACCCGTCTATCGAATCATTGCAATTGATGTTCGGTCCCGAAGAGAAGGAAAAGATCTTCAGAAAGTGGGTTTTTATGATCCGATAAAGAATGAAACAAATTTAAACGTTCCTGCTATTCTATACTTCCTTGAAAGGGGTGCTCAACCTACAGGAACTGTTCGGAATATTTTAAAGAAAAACGGGCTTTTTAAAGAGCTTCTCCCTAATCAAACGGAATTCAATTAAGGAAATACAAACAAATTAGGGGGGTGGTAACTTATATATCCACCCCCCCCTTTTTTCCGCTCTGTCCGTATCGATTTATTTTATCATTACTTCTACCCAATCCTATGTTTTAGAACGACAAAACTTTCTTTTTTTCCTATAAAATAAAAAAACGTAAATATATAAATTAATTGAAATCATATATTATAAAAATAATGAATAAATTTACACAAATTAAATCGTGTACAAGCATCTAATTTATTGTAATAAATCGAGTAGCCAATCATTTTAGGGGATCATTAAGAGCTATAGAGTTGCCGCTAAAACCCCCAACGGCAAATAGAATTTTGTAAAATGGAAAACGGAGGAATAATAAGGCCCAAAAATGTAATATCCAAGCTTAAAGATGAAGACCATTTCGATAAGCTCCGTCTCAAAATCATCCGCAAACTCAAAGATAACGTAAGAATTATATATATTTTCCATCTTGAAAATACCGTCCAATTTTGGTTTTATATTTTACATTTATTAATTTTTTTTTGTAAATTAGTGATGAGGTGATTTTCGAACGGAAACCCTTACAGTCACTAGCAAAGAGCCTTTTCCGGCAATTCAATTAACTCAATTTTGGTTTTTTTTTTTCAAAAACCCAACTTTATTAATGAACAACCAAGAGAATACAAAGTTATTTACAAAGAATCTCAAGACTACACCCCCACCTAACACACAGCAGCCAATTAGTCCTACTCCTCTTTATGCCACACCAACCATTCACACACTCTCTGATACTACTCAAACACTTTGCTGCTATAACTCCAGCCTCTTTGGATTCTCCTTCAAAAATCAACTTGTTCCTAGCTTGCCAGACATGATAGATAGCAGCTGAGAAACAAAGTCTCCTGAGTCTACTCTTAAAAGACTTCCCAGTCCCTTGATTCAGCACCCAATGGAGCTCTTCATTCCAACCTGTCGGATTGTGATACTCCCCCAAATACATCAACACTTTCCTCCATACCGCTGCTGCATAAGGACAATCAAAAAATAGATGTTGTTCAGTTTCTACTTGTGTTTTGCACAACTCACACATATCCTCCTGAACCACACTCCATTTGCACAGCTTGACCTTTGTGGATAACCTTTGCTGACAAACCAACCAACAAATAAAACCAAATTTAGGAACCTGTCCTTTGAACCAAACCACCTTTCTCCATGGAACTTGCTCACCCTGCCCTTTCAGCTGATTCCAAACACTCTTACTAGAGTGACCTCTGTTGCCAAACCAGATCAGAATATCTTGCCCTCCATCACACACAGGAAAATTTTCAACAAAATTCTTTAGTTCATTATTGTAGCAAAACCTGCCAGCTTCACCCAGCCTTCCTCTAACAACCGCCACAGTATCATGCTCCTCAATCCTCAGTCTCTGAATGGTGCTGTCATCTAGACGAATCAAGCGCAACAATGAAGTCGATGCCTAGACTGATATTGACTTTGGTTTTCTCAAGTATAGAAGACTATACTTGCTAATGGAGATCATGTAAACCAGAGACGAGGGGTAGACGACAAGAACCTAGTCTTCACTCTTCAGGTTGGAAGATAAGAACGAAGTCTTCACTCTTCAGGTAGGAAAGTTAGTCGTTGTTTTAGGTGTTAACCCAAACCTTTTCAACATAGGTGCAACGAGCGAGGCAGAGATGGGAGAGATCAAACACGGAATATGAAGCAAGCTCGCGTTCGTATTTGATTATTTAGTAGAGGGGATGTAGAAAGTGGACGAAACATACTTGCATTTGTAGTGAAATAATCATATTGAAAAACGCTTATAACCTAACCCCTTCCTTTATAGATCGTACTGTAAGTGATCCGTACTTGCCTGAAGCCAACCCCTGAGCAGGTTCGTTTGAGGTGTTGGCCTTGTCCAGATAGTGGACATAATGTCGTAGTCTCTATAGGAACTAGATATGTCCTAGCTTGTATGAACGACTCATTAATTCAAGAACAAAGATAGCTTACGATTGAACTAAATTGGACGTTTTATCGTAAGGATTCCGGGCACCTTATATGACATCATGATTCATGGGGTGGCTTTCAACAACTCAACCCTTTTCTAAAGATTGAAAAATAAACTAAAAATCCAAAAAAAATAAAACAAAATCCAAAATGAAAATCCAAAAAAAATTGAAAAAACAAGATTGAAAAATGTGTATCAAAATCTGGGGGTAATTTAGTCATTTTGCCCCTCCTTGGTGCCATTTATTTAATAAAAGTGGAATAGGTGTAAAAAATTTTAAAGAGTGGGATGGGTGTTGTTCTGCAAAAATTCTCCATGTGAAGGTAGAGTTTGTATTTTTTCTTACTAACGCGCTTGTCATTAAAAATACTTTTCAACGCCAGATAATGCATTTTAGTTGAGTTTAATAACAAATATAATAGAGATGGACAAAAATACCCCTTTGAAAAAAATTTAAATAACACTTCGTTGTTTGCGCATAAAAAACGCGTGACTGACAAAAAATATATACTATACCGAACATAAGCGATCGAAAGTATACAAGGTAATGTTAGGCTGATCGACTGAGGTCTTTTAGCAAACATGAATGATCTTTGTTGCCATTTGCTCTTTTCTTTATCCATCCAATTCAAATAATTGTTATTGGTGGGAACTAATAAGCTGTTTAAATAAAATAAGTTGACCAAAAACAATATTGGAGAAACATGTAAAGAGCTCCACGCCTCCACCCATCATCTCAATTTTTTTTCTTGCCAAGGGTTCTTCATATCTAGGACTCCAAATGCAAAACAACATCACAAATTAGCTCAATAACACAAATTGTGAAAAAAGGTATCTATCAAGCCCCTGCACTTATCTACTTTCAAAAGGTATTCAGTCTTTTCTGTACAGATAATAGATCGATGCACAGGTAAAATCAATAACTACCCCTCCCGACGAATTGTCATACAATTGTTCGTCACCTTGTAAAAACGAATTTGCAAGTTTTACATATGTGAACCACTCGAAAGGGTTCTCATTAGATTTAGTACTAAAAACAGGAGAATCGAGCGATGACATTTCACACTACGATCTTACTCCAAATAACCAGTTACTAACTTCACAATATCTGGCTGCGATGGAAACCATAAACATTCATGGATAAAATGTCACTATTGATTATATGAGGTTCAAGATTCCAAGGGGAGAAATAGCTAGAGTGAAGAATGTAAAATGATGTGTTATTTCCTTAGAATTCAACAAGAATTCAGCCATTTTAACCTCTCCCAAACAAGAAACAACCCATAATTCGACAAACTCTACGAATAAAGCATCAAAAACACCAAGAACGCAGCTCACCGACGTAGAAGAAATTTATACATGTCTGTATTCATTGAAGGTTTAGAAAATACTTGAACATGGAAAACTTCAAACATCTACAACACAATAGTGAAGAATAAATTAAGGTATAATAATGTATCAGCTAAACAATAAGACTCTCTCTGATGATTCATCAACAACATATCTGCAGCTGGACTTTATTGGATATATGGGCAAATTAATATATATATTAAATGAGTGAACAATAAGTTTTATTGACTTGCTAAATTATCATAGAAGCATATCTGTCTTGGCAGGCAGCCTCTTGAAGAAGTTGGCAGGAACCGACGGCAATCGGCCCCTGAACCGAGGATGGCGGAGCCAGTACACCCCTGCCAGTACTGCCAAGATTTGGAATGGAGTAACATACAGAACTAGTGCCCAGATCAATGAGAAGATGATGACTATAGCCGTCGCCCTGGGGTCTCTCCAGCTTAGTATCCCAAGAGCTCGTTCTCCTTGTGTTGCCAAATCCCCAATCACGGCTTGTACCCTACCTGCCACGCTCCTTAGCCTATCATATCGCATTCTCACCATGTCAGTTGGCCGAGATGTTGGGAATGTATCGAATTCCTCATCAAGCTCGTCTGGGTGAACGTTCTCTGCCTGTGAAATCCGGGCGTCCATGTGAGGTGGCTTGCGTGGCCTAAATCTGTAGTTCCACAAGCCAATGACAAACAAGTAGAGGAAAATGGTTGGCAAGATCAAGTCAGGGTAGCAAACCAGTATGAAGAACAAGATGTGGACAAGTATAGTTGTGATCGGGTTCTTCCAGTGGCATATTGCATCAAACCACCTGCATACAGCTGAAATACCAGATAACAGTGACATTATGCGGAAGAAGTTAGCTTTGCTTCTTCTTAGGCTAAACATATGGTAATCAACATCCAGCATGTACTCGACCACCTCCCTCCTCAATGGCGGCTCTGATCTGACCAAGCGAGTTGAAACAATCTGCATTGCCTGGTGCCGAAGCCAATCTATGTGTCTAACAGAGATTGGGTGGACATAATGCATTTTCGGCAGCAATGGCCTCCCATATTGTGCAACCATATTCACCCATGCTGTGCAAGTGAATCTTAGTGCTAACTCAAGCTCCCCATGCTTCCTTAAGCCCGACGGTGTAAGAACAAGGAGTGGATAGTTATGCGTATAAATTCGATCAGTTTCCAAAGTCGAAAGCCTAATCCTCACCTTACCAATCCTTTGATCTTTCGCATCATCTCTGTGTCCATTGATGTGGCAATTGTCAAAGACACCGACGGTAATCACTGTACATGGATCATGTACTTCCCAAGTATACTGCTCATTCCAGCGAGGATGCAAAGTATCGAGTAGGGTCCTTGTTCTCACCCATTTGTTACCATACTTGGCTACACAATAAGCATCCGTCATTCTGCCATCTTTTCCCTTCATTGGCATAAGATTCTTGGCACTCAGAATACCAACCTCAAGTATGCCAATGCTGGACTTCCTCAAGACCTTGGCAGATGGTTGAAGGTCACTGCTAAAATGTGTTGACTCGTCAAGGACATGATAACCAGCATCTATGCACAACCGAACATGTATCTTACTCGAAAACTTTGATTCTTTCTTTTTGTCATCATCGTCATCTCCCATAGATGGCCTGTGCAGATTGAGCCACAACGGATCTGGCAGCTTCGACGTATCAATTCGCTGTGGGATATTTCTGACAGGTATCATTTGCCTACCAAGAATCTCATCCCTACCAGGACCAACCCTATCCTCCACACTTATAATCAAGTACTCGTCAAATGGCTCAGACGCTACAAACATAAGTTCTTCATTCCACATTGGATTCAAGGTTTTCATTTGGGAAGGCCTAGTGACCCTCCCCTGATGCCCTAACTGTATCTTCACAAATGCATCCGGAGGCCTACTTCTATCAGAAGGTACAAGATCTTGTGCTTCAATTATATGAACTCTAAGATAATAAAGTTTAGGAGAGAAATAAACCTTTGATCTTGTATTAGCAAGCGTTTGCTGACTCACGCTATGAGCATCAGAATGCCAAGCATCAGGAAAAGCCTCATCTGCTTGTGTCCCCATCCAAACTGCAAGCATAATCTCTCCATGATGGAGCTTCTCCCCCTTCTTATTAGCCAATCTATACCATTGTGGAGCCAACGGACTATCAGGCGGCACACGGGTTGGTACATCCACGATGTCAAAGAAAACTTTCCCCGCAATATCATCCTTCCCTAAGTCCTTATCCTTCACAGTAATCTCAATTATATTCGACTGCACCCGCTCTTTCGAAAAGGCAAAAACTCTGTTCCAAACTGGATACTGAGTCTTCTCAAAGTGACCAGTCACCCCTTTATAATTCCCCATTTTCACTTCCACATATGGATCAAGACTTCCTGATACATCCATTACAGGAAGATCCTTAGCCTTTACAACATTAACATATAGAAATTGCATTGGCTCGACTAAGTCATAGGTAGTTGCTGTCTTGTCCCTCCCCCAATAACCCATTCTTGCAGCCAGTGGAGGCCTAGTCTCCACCACTCCGAATTCCGGCCTCTGCCCCGGCATCTGCATATGCATCACATTCGCCTGCGGTGCTTTCATGAAATCCATCCGCATTCCCTCCCCCATCGACGGCCTCTCAACCGGAGGCACCCCTTGATGACGGAAAACCGACGGAGGAGGCACACCACCACCTCCACCACCACCACCACCACCACCCGACGATGAATGAGTATGATTATGAGTACCAAGAGAGTGAAAAGTTCTCACTTCTTTTTCCTTACTAGGCTTCTTGCTTTTGTTGATATTATGGAAACTTTCCTTAAACTCCCCTCTATCTCTATCTTTATCTCTATCACCCTCATCATTATATATCTTATTACTATTTATTTCTTGCAAAGGTGGATTGTTCAAATGACCATCTTCACTTTCCAAACTGGCATTATTATTCTTCACATGCTCTTCTGCACCCGCTTCCGCTACTCGTAGAGTATGACCCTCGGGAAAAACCTTTTCCCGAGGGTCTAGTACATTATGCTCAAAAGGTTGTGCATAAATCCTCAAAGCAATATCACCTTTAATATGGGAAAAAATGCCACGTTTCTCAAGAGGGTAACGATTAACAACTGCTTCAGATCCATTAAAGGGTACTGAGAATCCAGAGATTCGAACCCTCCCTAGAAAATTCCGAGGATGCCCTTCTCTTCTCTCGTTATAAACCGACACTTCAATGGTCTTATTAGGCAATTCAGTTGGATTCTTGATTATGAACTCAAGATTCTCATTCCAAATAGGATTCAGATCTTTGAGTTTGCTTTGTGTTCTTTGCTTTTCATCATCAAAATCTACTTCAACAAAAGGGCTTGCTGAACCTTGCCCATCTTTTGGCATCAGATCATTTGCATCTATTACTTCAACTACCAACTTTGCCATCAAATTTTCTTGATGAATCAAATTGGTTTTGGTAAAGTGTGATGATAATGGGGGACTAATAAGATAATAATAGTAACAATAATGAGAAAAATATGGAAAGATAAGAAGAAAATAAGAGGTAAGGTAGGAGAAAAGGCACTGAGGAAGAATTGATGGCAATAATAAAAGTTGCTTTCACATGTATACAGAAATATTACATAATAATAATAAGAGTGTGTTTCTTCATAAATGATTGAATGAACATAAATTGGAGTACTATAAAAGCACTTCTCCACAATTATATGGTTCGATTCAAGATAAGTATATGAGTAATTTTGTATTTGTTCAGGATAACTTGCTTGTGAGTGGCTATCCATAATTTGTACACTCTTGAGGTAGAATACCAAATCATTAGAGGCACATCACGCATTCTTTGTTGGGCGATGGGTTAGCCAAACAGGTGTTTAAAATGAGCGCATCATCTTCTTAGAAATATACATGAACTACGAGATACTCAAATAGTCTAATGAAAAAAACTTTTACAAGTGGCCAGAAGGTCCTGAGTTCGAATCTCATCATCGCTAATTTACAAAAAAAAGAAATATACATGAAATAATGGGATTACGTACCGGTCACAGGTTAAGTGGTAAATAGTTTGTGATGGGCAGCGTCACGTCACGTCTTACCTTTTCTACATGATGTGAGTTCAAGTAGATAGAATCTATTGTGAAAGTGGTTAACGGACAATCTCAAATCCCCTGACCATCTCACGCACATCCCACAATTTACCTTCTCACAACTTTTTAAAACAGGAACCGATCAGACCGTGAAGGTTGAACCTTTCTTTTTAAGAAATAATGAATTATAACCAACAAATAAAACTAACTCTTGCATTTATGATTTATGTGAAGTCGACGATCCATTATAGTAATAACATGACTTTGGTATGACTTCTCTTTCTTTTCTTAATAGTTTATTGATAGCTACTATCTTTTAACCATCTTTTTCATTAGTTGATAACAGATATATTAGGTCCCAAAATAAAATTTAAGTCATGTTTTTTTTGTATGATTCACATCAAAATACTTTTGTCATTGGTTCATAATCTTCTATTTTATATTATACAATTTAAAATAATTGTTTTTAACTTTATTAAAATTAACCTTTGATAATTAATTACTCGTTATTACTTATTCTAAAATATATAAAATTTATATAGTTAAATTTATTTCTAAGAAAACTTTCATAATATTAACATTTTAAATTTCTCAATAATATAACTAAAGAATAATTGAATATCAAAGATTTAATTTAAAAAAAGCAATTATTTAAATTGAAGGTAGTATTATTTTAAGAATGTTCAATATCTTATACTGGAATAGAAGGATTATTACAGATTTTCTTTGGATTAAACAAGCTTCGAAGGAATATGGTTCGATACGTAATTAATAAAAATTTATGTTTCCTGAGAATGCATGTTCAGTCTTTTTTATATAAAAAATATCCAATTCATGTCGATGAGTCAACAGCACGATGACATCTGACTCAGACCTCCAATTAAAAGGTGGGTTTCAATATTGTTGGATACAATTAATTTATCTTATATTTACTCTAACAGTATCTTACTTAATCATTTTTATCTTCGTAATTCTAATATCGTTGTATTTATATTTTCATTATTAATTTATCAAAAAGATAATACTAAAATCATAAAACATACAACATTAAAATAATTACAGTAAATCATGTTTCTTCAGACTTTCGTTGTGTAGTTGGTGCTCCCTAATATTGATCTTCTTTTGTAAAACGATATCATACTGAAAGTAAACCTACACTAATTGGGTAGGAAGAAATCTAAGCTAACAATGGATCAAAGACATCTGTTTTATTAAAATAATTGTCAAACCTCGAATTTAGGACCTCCAAATATAAAAGGTGAATCAATAACCATTAGGCTAAGACCACGAATTCCCTAATATTTATCTATTACTATAAAATTCAACGGAGTATGTCTACTTAATTTCAAGGCCTCAGATGAGGGAATGTTTTATGGGGATATTCAACCGACAGTGGTCTAAACTACTAGTCAACTACGCACTATTATATTAGTCCATTCATTAGAAAATGTTATTTTTATATTTAGCCACCTGGATTTTCTTTTGTTTTTCAAATTGATACTTATAATATTTATTTTGATAAATAGGAACCTGGGCTTTAAATTTAGCACCCGAGCTTTTATTTTTCAGCTTTTTCAACACTTCGAGTTGCATTAGATTGTGAAGTACGAGAACTATATATTGAGATTGTGTTAGTTGTGAAAAACAAAAATTCAGGTATCAAATTGAAGGTTTAGCGACCTATTTGCCAAAATAAATACTATATATACCAATTTGACAAAATAAAGAAAGTTCAGGTGGCTACATACGAACAAAACCTTAAAAAAATGGGATCGATCTCTTCAAATATTTAATGATTAAAAATTTTAAAATTTTAATTAAATATTGTACACTTGTATCCGGCTTTGAAGATTTTTTCAGATGGAGTAGGAGTATTATTTCATAATTTTTGAAAATATAGCTAAAAAGTAATTACTCAGTAGTATTTAAGGTCCTATTGACGTTAATAATTTAATTTTGCGTTTAAGAGAGTGGTTGTTTAATGAGAAACATGGGAGTTATAAAATAGGAGTAGTTTTAATCCACTTCTCAAATCTCAATTGATCTTCTTTTTTGAACTTGTGATATCGAAGTGTTTTCATCCCAATTACTTTATCACTTATCATTAGGTTATACTGGCGAGCTACTCAATTGAGTAAAGTATAAAGAATTGTGTATGAAGTACCCCATTCTAAATGATTGGTACATTTTAACTTTTATTGGTCAAATATTACAAAATTTGACCATGAATTCTTATTAAACGATAAAAAATAATTTCTTATAGGATTTTGTCAGATTCGTCTCAATATATATTTTTGAAAGATCAATTTCTTATAATTTTCCACATGTACAATAAAAGATATTTACATTTTAAATCGCGTTTGTTGACTACGAAAAATCAAAATATATTAATCATTTAAAGACGAAAGGAATATATAAAATCATCATGTAATAAATGTAATGTGTTATGATTGTGAGAATGAAATGTAATGAGGAAAAAGAAGAAGAAATAATTGGAGCAATCTGCATACACCCTAATCACTAGGGCAACCCGTGAACTTAACAAGAAGAAATAATAAGGCTATGGAACATGGCCAACATGGCAATGCTATTAATTTAATTACTTTTGTGAAAGAAAAAAGAGTGTAATGTCACATCTAGCAAGGCAAAGTTTGGTTGTAGTGGTATATGCGTTGGAGGAAGGGGTCCCCGCAACACAAGGGTGTCTTTATGTGTGTCTCACTCTAGTGGGTGGGAGTGTGATTGGATATCAACTTCAACGTTTGATATCATATGTGCCACTTCATCCAACATCACATATTTACATTTAGGTTGTGAGTAAACATAAAAAATTTCATTCCATTTGCATTATTCGATTTCAAAAAGTTCGATTTGTGATTTGGTGTTTATCGGTAAATATTGAATCAAACATTAACCTTCGACGTTCGATTGACTGGAACAAGCGATTCAGTTTTGTTCGGTTGATATATTTTGATCTTCTAGATTGTATTTCCATTGGATTTTCCGAACTCGAGCAACTTTTAATGAAAAATCCTAACATTAATTTTAAATAGGTTAGTGTAAAAAGCTCATTTGTAGTCTAGAGTCCAGACTTCAAAGTCCTACTAAGCTTAACTTAAATTATAACAATTACTTAAACCAACATCTTTTCATCTTCTACTCATCAATCGTCTCCCTTTCATCTGCCCAAATGCCTAATCACATCTAATTTTTTACGAATCGGACCATACATTTTTGCAAACCATGTGAGAATTGGACCGAAGTCGAGCCAAACCTACAAACTAGACCCATCTTTTTGCAAATCGAACCGAACTATTTATGGACCTTGCGAAAGTCAGACCGAACTCGAGCCAAAATTGTTAACTCGAACCCCCGAACCTTAAGTTATCAAATTTCGGACTAAGATGAATCTAAGGTGCCAACCAATGCGGATCGAACTCAAACACAACTATATTCGGTATGGTTCGATCTGTTTACACCCCTATATACATCTACTCCTTCCATGATCAACAATGAATTAAAATGGCATTTTATTATGTCATGATCATGCTTTTTAAAACATTCTCCTATTCATATTTATAATAACTAGAAGTAGAAAAGGGAAAAAAATACTAAATATCATATTTCATATCTTAAAACATTCCTCAAATATTGTGGGGACTGGGGAGTGTCTTATATATACACCTTCACCAAATCACTTTTTCTTGTGACATTAATTGACGTAAGGATTGTAAGTAGTTAAGTAGAAAATCTAAATTTGTGTAAAAGTTAAAATATAATATCTAAATTTGATAAAGTAGTAAAATGAGTTGATTTAGGAAATTCTTTTAGGTAAACTTGTATGAATGCTCTAATGGATACACCAATCAGTTATCTTTATAACATGTTTTGAGTTTATCACCTATGTTTCAAAACGTTCTTGTCAATCACTTATTTTTCAAAATATTTCAGTCCATCACCTCTTCTGTCAATATGTCCTTAAGTATAACACATGTTGAATTCAAATTTTGGGTGCAGACTTTGTATTTTTGGTAACTGTAGGACGAATAGCCCACAACCACGGGCCCGAATTAGAGTTATGTCTAGTATAGCTACACTAGACAAACAGTAACTCGGCCCCGTAGTTGTGGGCTATTCGCTATACTAGACATAACCCTAATTCGGGCCCGTGGTTATGGGTAGGGATGTTATCGGTGCGGTTCAGTCGGTTTTTCCCGATATTTTTGTGTGAAACCGATCCTATCGGTTTTTTAACTATACGAGCCAATTCGGTTGAAAATTCTTTCGGTTTAAATCGGTTCGGTTGATGTCGACTTTGAGGCAAAATCGGTTCGGTTCGGTCGATTTCTAGGTTTTTAAACAAAAAAAATAAACAAAAGTCCACGATTTCAAATTAAATTGAGTTTACACGTCCATAGGAAGTTTAAAAATAATATATAAATAGTTCATGACAATGTAACACATATTAAGAAATAGAAAGCTTGGGTGTTAATTGTTAGGTTTTTTATGGAGGCAGCAAGATGGAAACGACAGAAGCACAGAGTTTAATTGAAGATGTTGCCTATAATATGGGAATCGGTCACATAGAAGTTATTCTTGAAGCCCCATGATTTTTAATAACCAACTAGCCATTTGTGCACAGTCTAGCCTGTGCGAATTCGTTCTCCTTATACATTTATTTTTTATATAACTAATTAGATATTATTGGAATTATGTACTTATATATGAGAAAATACAAAATAATATCGTATACAATTCAAAAAATCAATTTGAAGAAACATAAGTGCATTGGTTCATAATGAATTTGATCGACTAAATATTTAACGAAGTTAAAAACAAAATTGATGTACAAAAGTGAGGATAAGTCTCTCAAGTCGAAGCAACTACAAGTGTGTAGTTCCAAGATACTTCTCTAGACAATCAAACTCGGTGGAATACAATGTACTTCAGATATGAAATCAAATATGGCAAAGCAACAAAGGGATCATTATAGATTAAGTTAAGTACTCAAATGCAACATAAAACAAACAAATAATATGTGAACTAAACAAAATAAAAGAGTAAAAGGATGTCCAGAAAGTTGACAAATGTATTTTCAGGCCTTGAATGATAAAGAGTACATCTAGGACGGATGTTGCTATTGGCAATACAATAAAAAGTAGTACCAACAATAAAACTGAGCTTAATAAGATAAGAGCAAGACTCAAAAATGTAAAGGCAAATGATGATGGATGTGAAATGTACCATCTCCAGAAATCCACAACAGAATGTTCCTAGAAGACATAATGATCGAAAAAATATCAAAAAAGAAATTGGAAAAAATTGTTATCTCATGACTGGGGCGAATGTGTTAATCAGAGTTAAATTGGGTGTTTATGAGAGCAAAAAATGTTTTTGGACAGAAATACCCTTCAAAATTCTGATGGAGTGACCCAAATGAATGACCTTTTAAATATTAGTGATCTAATTGGCGTTCTTGAAACATGAGTGATCTAATTGGGTTTTTTTCAAACGTGAGTGATGTCAGAAGCCATTTGCCCTTTAATTTTTTAATAATTATATGTTTTTGTGTATAAAAGTGGTGTACTTGTATTTCTTTAAATTATTTTCAACTGTACATGATGTTTTTGTTCACTTTCATATATATGTTACATAATTTTGACAATATCCAATTAATTATACCAAAACAATTTATAAGAAAAACGAATTGTACAAGCTAGACGGTATACAAACGGCTAGTGAATTTTTAAAGTGGATCTTGAACACTTCACACTTGGTCTATTGGGTCAATATTAAAGTTTAATCTAATAAATTATATAAATAATATAATATTTAAAATAAAAATAAAAATTAAGTACAAATACCAAGAAATATCCCAAATATAAATATTTTAAACAATATATAAATAGTCGGTTTCGGTTCGGTCGGTTTCGGTTCGGTTTATACTAAAACCGAAAACTGAATTTTTTTTGTCGGTTTTGAATTCTTTTGCACCTCTTCGGTTCGGTGTGATTTTTTTTCCAACCAAGTCGGTAGAATTTTGGTTCGGTTCGGTCGGTTTTGTCGGTTTACAGCGAACCGATAACATCCCTAGTTGTGGGCTATTCGCCCACTAACCTAACACCCTCCTTCCAACTCATGGTAATGTGATAAAATTTTCATCAGTTTGCAATACAACAATAATAAGTAGTAACAAAGAAAACATAAATTGGATCAAGCCGGATCCGTATCAGACTCGCCAGATAACTCATATCGGAATCGCTAGATAATGCCTATAGCCAATAATTAATTGCCAAAAACGCTATCCTTTTCAAAAATACATAAAATCATAAAAATTTATGTAAAATAATTGTTAAGGTTAAAAAAAAATCATTAAAACTAAAAAAATCAATGAAAAATAATTACCTATGTAAATATTTCAAAAATAAAAATTAAATTTTAATGACATGTTCAAAATAAAAACAATCATTAAAAGTAAAATTTTATTAGAGGAGAAGATATAAACATATTAACAGTACATTCACAATCAACTATTGCAAAAAAAAAAAGAACATTACTTAGAGACTATCATCAAATAAAAAAAGCTACCAATAATGCAAACATGAACATATAATTAGCAATTGAGATTATGTTGAGAATATTATTTGATAAAAGGGTATAAAAAAAGTTCAGCATAATTTTGCTCTGCCAACATGAAAATTGCTCTGGCATTATCACTAATCAATAAAAAAACATAAGAAACATTAAATGTATATGCTCATGACACACTTCCATACTTTTCAAATTTTATGGTCAAAGCAATGAATAATCAATATTTATCTGGAAAAATATAAATAAATATTTTGAACTAGATACAATATTAAATACAAGTAAAAACATGACTAAATAAATTATGTTGCTTGAGAAAATGAAAATATAATAAATTAATAATAAAATATAACAAAAAGTGTCGCGTAAAAGGACAACATACTATCAAAACCATTTCCCCCAACTACCACATTCGCAACCCACTTATTAAATACCAAGGAAAATATCTAATTGTCACGTCAAGAAGGTTAAGAAAGTAGTCAGCTTTAGTAGGAACCAAAATAAGATGCAATAATTCTTAATAAATGCTTCTTATAAGTTACCGAATAGTCTAGTGGAAAGGCTTTTTTCTTCATTCAAACGATAGAAGTTATAAATAGCCATGCAATAATCAAATACATTATATTTCTAAATTAGTAAATGAGAGTCTAAGCTAGGGGTACGAATCGATACGGTTTTTTTTAACTGAAAAACCGAACCGAATCAAAATCGACAGTTTCGAATCGGTTTTTTAACCGATCAGATCGGTCTTGGACTTTTTTTTAGAAAAAACCCGATCGGATCGGGTCTGTTTCGGTTTTCGCTAAGCGAAAATCGGTTAAGAAAACGATCCAAAAATTTGTTTGATTATTTGTTCAGTTCTTTTTTTAAATTGATGCCAATGCGGAATAATTGCTTGATTTGTGTATGATTGAACAACCAAGGATTCAACAATTTGACGATTACATTTGTTTTGTTATAAATATTTACTATTATGGATGTCTCTTGATATTTTACCTTCAAGGCTCATTAGTGCTTTAATCTTTCATGTATTAGAAAAGACCCTATAAATAGTTGTACTTCTCATATTGTATGGACACTCTTGAGGAAGACAATAAGATAATACTTTCTTCTTCTATCTTGTTTCATTCTCTGTATTGTACTCTTTATTCATAACACGTTATCAGCACGAGCCTCTAACTAACTGAGTATGAATAAACTCCTCAATCGAGTAAAGATTTTGCGATATTGCTCCGATCTCTTCAAACTAAATATGGTGTAGGTATGAAAGCCTTCCTCTTCTCGTTAATATTCATGTTTGTACGACATACAATTGAATATTGTAATTCGTCCTAGATATTAACTATTACTATGCCATGCCATAAGTTCATATGAGGTTTTCATGTGACCCAATAAATTCTAGATTTCTTTTATTTTAAAATTGTTCATTAATTTAATGAAAAGCTAAAGATTGTGAGTGTTTCACCAAGAACTTTTACATTGTTAGGTAGTGGTTAAAGTACAATACATAATTATTTATAAATTAACACTATCGATAATATCAATTCTTTATTTGATATTCGATTTTGGTTACGTTACTTGATTGGCTTTGTTATACATAATCTTTATTCATATTATTAAATGATTTGTTAATCATAATATTAAAATTGATTAGTCCATGATTATCAAATTCCAAGCTAAATCTCGAAAGTTTATCAATCACAATTTATATTTGTCCAGAAGACAATAATATTTATTTGTCGTGAAGACAATTTGATTTATTTTGTCCTGAAGACTATTTATACTTGTCTAGAAGACAATCTGTTTTTCTTTGTCCATAAAACAATTTATATATCATAACAAAGTTTATTATAAATGTCCAGAGGACTAATATTTATATTTGTTTAGATAATAATTTGACGTCCTTATTTGTCCAGAAGACAATTTATATTTGTCCTGAAGAGGAATTTGACTTTATTTGTCCAGAAGACAATATAATTTTTAATGTGTTCTGAAGACAAATTTGTATTTATCAAGAAGACAACTTTAATTTTATTCGTCCAGAAGACGATTATCAAAGACCTAAATCTTGAAGATTTATTGGTAAATTAATGGGATAATTATATCACCGTCCAGACGACGATTATCAAAGACCTAAGGTAAATTAATGTGACACATACATCTGGGAGATTTATTGATAAATTAATTGGTTACATAGGTGCCAATTATATATTTTGCTTATTTCATATGTTCCGTTTGTAGACAACATTATCAATAATGAAGAATCATTATGCACGTTGGATAATCATTATTCGTATTTTATATATTTCATATGTTACATGGGTGTCAATTATCGGTACATTTCGTTTCAGAAATTCAAAAAAAATTCTTTCGAGTATTTCGATATTTCATTATTTTATGTATGATGTGTTAGATCGATATAATATTGAAATTGATCGGTGTACAAGACGATTATTAACTACCTAAATTTCAAAAATTTATGGGTAAATGAACTTGACATTTAGATCAAGGTGTGGAAGAACATTTTAGAACATAATTGTCCAAAACTAATATTTCATCCCTGAAGTGATGATGTTGGTGCTGTTGGAAATTGATGTGTCAATTTCCTCAATTAGTGCCCGTGAACTATATCATCTATATATACGGTTCAACAACCGATAGTTATCTGAACTATCAGTAGTCTCACCCGAGATAATGCCGGGGGTCATCGAATGGCAGACTAGGCTCTCACGATGATCTTCGGGATTCGAGTATACGGTCTTATACGTTGAATCCCGATGCTTTCGTTACTCGGGCTATGAGGTCACACACATAACAATTACCGAAGATACTTTCGAGTAGTGACCCGAAAGTGAATAAGGGATTTGATCCATATTGAGGAATTTCGGTTCGATCGAGATCGTGTCCCGAACCGATGGTGCGCCCGGAATTAGTTCCGGACGCACTATTTAGGGTTTATGTATATATATATATATGTGAGATATATATTTATATATTATCATTTATTGAAATGATTTAATTAATTAATGAATTAATTAAACAAGATATGATTTAATTAATTAATTAAGATTAATTAACTAATCTCATCATTATGAGGAGTTGACATCTTGGTGGCTACTTTATGCCTTGGGAAGGCTTTGTATCCCTTGGGAAGAACTCTTGTAAGAGCATCTTCCATGGACCAAGAGGCATTAACCATATGGATGGTTAATGTGTTTGTTTAGTGTGCAATATGTTTCATCATCCATTCTATCTCATAAGATGATATTGAATGTGAAGAAATCAATCTAAGTCTTGCATATCTCTTGCTAGAGAACACAAGAACACAAACAAACACACTTCATCTTCAACCTCAACCCTCTAGCAAAACTCTAAGTGTAGAGTGTAGAACTAGTTCTACATTTTTGCTATAGTAGTAAAGACTACATACTCCTCAATAACACACACTAGTCCAAGTGTGTCTTATTGCTATCTAAGGTATTGGTGTGGACTATTTCATAGTAGTTTCATATCACCTTGGTGATAGACATTTCTTCAAGGAGAAAGCAAAGGAGCAAGGTGTGGGGATAAGCGCTTAAAGATTTACAAAGCTTCCGCTCACGCTTCAAAGGTATAACTTTGTAGCACTACTCTTTTATATGTTATTTGTAGCATATTCACACTACCTTTAAACATATACTTCTATGAGCTAGTTTCATTGTGTAAGTTCTAACGATCAACGAATTAGGGTTGTATGACATATGAACTATTGTATTTCATTGTGTCTTGCAACCCCGAGATATTCCAAACATGGTATCAGAGCTATATTACACGTTTAACATGTTCTAGAAGTGTTTAAAGTAGTACCATATAGTATATATGTCGATATATGAACCGTAGCCGATTTTCGTATTCGGAAAACCCTCCCCGACAAAACCTAAGTTTCGCGTGCGTCCAGGCAAGCCAAGGACACGGCTCCACTGGAACGCGCACCCTCGGCTTTCCCTGGATAGGGATCGCCTTGGCCCGAAGCCTGGTTCAGCCCCCCTGGACGCGTGCATGCACGTCCAAAGTCATTTGATGATTTCGAAACAAAACAAATCGATTAAGTCCAAAGTCATTTGATGATTATGGACGTTTTCGGTTTGTTATGGCTGATTTAGAGATTGTTTTGGAAATAATCTTATAAGTCCAAAACATTCTTTGAGAAGTTTAAAATAGTTTAAAATTAGCATGTATGTCAAAGTCTAGCTCTTCCAACATAAGATCGTCTTATGGCGAGTCTTGTGGAGGTAAGTGGGAGCACTTTGATTTTATCCTATCGGTACTAATTAAATTGATTAATTGTGTATCGAAAGGAAGTTTGAGGTTTGAGTTATTATGAATTTCAAACCTTAACAAATATAACTTATGCTAAGTCTCTTTGAATGTAATTGGGTTATTAGTTCAAAATGTTGAACTTATGGTAAAACTTCCGATAATTGGCTATGTTAGTTGTTGGACAACTAAAGGTTATGATATGCATATATGACTATGATTCACATTATTTGAATGTGAGTATGTGTGTGAGTTGTGTGTTGCTTGTGTGTTTTATTCCATTCCTAGTATGTTTATGTGTTTTATGTATAATGTGTTATACATATATAAACTGTAGTCTGAATGGAATGGGGATTTGATATGGCCTAGTATTTATTCGAAATACAGTCTGCGTACTGTCCTTGATATTGAAATACGACGCATGTGTCGTTTTAAATTATTGTATTGTTATTTCTTTTTCGCGGCGCATGTGCCATTTAATGCGAAAGTTGATTATGTAACAAGACATGAAGAGACGGACTTGGAGCATGGCGATGTCCAAGAAGACGGAGACCAAGGACTTAGTTTAGAACTAGTTAGACTAGTTTTATTTAATGTCTTTTAGGCCATATCACGTCCCTTTAAAGTGTTTATTATTCATGCCATGTTTCATGCTTACATATATTTTCTTGAAGTATATGTATACCTTATGTGATATGCATGAAATGTGGATTACATGTTTAATCTAAACCCCTCCACGTAATAATTAAGTGTTTGCCAAACCTAAGTTCAAAGTTGTCAAACTTTCCTACGTTTCGGGTGGATCATCCCTAGATGGGCACTTTGATTCATAGGAATAGGAGGCAATGGGATTACATGCGCTACAGGTTAGCCCATCGAACCGGCAAATGTAATCCATCCCTTTATGGTGAACTAAGGTTACTTAAAACGTGGCTACAGGTTAGCCCATCGAACCGGCCCGTTTGGCAAAGGAAGTCTATAGTGTCATAAAACGACTAATGATAGACGCCAAGAGTCATATATAATCAACCAGCGTTCCTCTCTCTAGTTAGTCCACACCAACACTAGCTTGATTCCTTCCTTGAAGCAACTAGAGCTTAAGTGTATTTGACAAAGAATGAATCAAGAAAGAAACGATTTTCTTCTCTTGATGTTATTCTTGTTTTTGGCCGAATAGAGAAGGAAGAGGGAGTATTATTTCTTTTCAATTGTCTTACAAGTGAAAATATGATAATGAGAAGGTTGATTTTTGTTTTCCATCAAATGGTGTTTATATAGTGGTACTATAAACAAAAATCTTCCTTTCAATTATTCACCATTTATTACAATAATAAGTGTGTGATGAATTTGCGGTTTAATCATATTAAACCCAAAGATTCACCATTTATTACAATAATAATTGTGTGATGAATTTGCGGTTTAATCACATTAAACCCAAAGACATAACGCCTCCACAATTAAGCACCAATTAATTCAATATTAATTGTGTTTGAATTCAAAGTCAAACAAGCCAATTGAATTCCCCTTGATTCTTTGACATTTACACTTTTAACCCGGAAGTTTCGATCATATTGAAAATCAAGTGCATTGTATGTGTGTGACCTTCTAGGATCGAAATGACATTAGCCATATGTTAATAAAATATCAACCAAGTATTTTACTAACATATAAATCATGAGCGGGCCCTAGTAAAACCATCATGACCCCTAATGCATTTCGAATTCATTCCCAGCATGTATATTATTGTCAAACATAATATACGTATGAACTTAACTTTAAATAAGTAATCACTACGAACAATCAAATTGTTCAACGGGCACTTATTATGACGTGTCAAACACCTCATAATTCTAACACTCCCACTTGCCCTTGGACGATTACTTGTAAAGTGATTCCTTCGCATCGCGATTCTACAGTCAAGCTATGGTAAGATATGTGCCACCATACTCTTGCACCTGTATTGTCTCGGATACATAGACTTAATGTGATACCCAGTACTACTACTGGAGATGGCCATCTTAATCACCATTAATCTACCGAGATCTCATGAATCAATCGACATAACCGATTTGTACGAATCCCCTCTGATGTACAGCAATGTACCAACATGTTCCAAGTATGCCCAACATATGCCTTTATAGCCTCCCTTCTACAGGAGACGTTTGACACAGTCAAAGCACGCAAGTCTCATGCTAATGCATTCCCGCCATACAGGTCTAAGAATCACCATTTAACATAAGTTCGATGAAAAGTACTTAGGACACAGATATGTTATCTTCTAAGTTTTCTCATGGCGGTCGAATCCAGTATCATAGCTTGGACTAGTTCCAAGATATATACCCATGTGCATGACTAGAGTACATTTACTCCCTTTCTTGTCTAAGAAACGTGACCAAGACAATCATGTACATACTGATCAGTACAATGTTCGATTCCAATCAGTGAACATTTGATCAGGGACGAGTTATCCCCTTGCTTCTAGGCTTAGTAGAGGGTCTCTCATTTGGGATCCTCAACCCCAAAGACCTCTCTAGAAGACATGGACAACAATGGAATCAAAATAAAGATATATGTATGAAAATATAGTCAAACTATAAACATACATATATTTGAATCAATTATTCAACATAGTCTTATTAGGACTTCACTATGACAATATACAGAAAATATAACTCCCACTAAACCTAACACCATCCAAGCATATATCTAAGTCTAACACTTGATAGATGCTTGTCATGTTTGCCGTGAGGCAACGGTTTGGTCAATGGGCCAGGTATGTTGTCGTCTGTATGTATCTTGCATACACTCACATCTTCTCGTTATGTCATATCATGAATTATGTGATACTTTCTGAGCACACATGCTTGGAGCGGTGATGTGACCTTGGTTCCTTGGCCTGAGCAATTGCACTAGTGTTATCACAATATAACACTACCGGCTAGTCAATGCTAGGCAAAACACCAAGTTCACTCACAAACTTCTTAATCCAGCATGCTTCATTTGCAGCATCTGATGCTTCAACATATTTAGCTTCCATTGTAGTATCTACCACAGTGTTTTGCTTGTTACAGCACCAAGACACTGTGCCACCATTTATGCGAAACACATAACCAGACTGAGATCTAGATTCATCTTTGTCGGTTTGGAAGCTCGCTTGGTGTAGCCTACAACTTGTAACTCTTTATCTCCCTCATAGACAAGACACATGGATCTAGTATTTCTTAAATACTTAAGAACGGCCTTTACGGCCTTCCAGTGCTCTTGTCCTGGACACGATTGATAACGACTTGTTACACTCAAAGCGTAAGAAACGTCAGGTCGTGTACAAAGCATGGCATACATGATAGATCCTATGGCTGAGGCATAAGGGATCTTGTTCATCTTCTCTATTTCGATGCTGTCTGTGGGACTGTCAGCACGACTAATAGAAATGCCACGTCTCATAGGGAGATTACCTTTCTTGGAATTTTCCATATGGAATCTAAGTAATACCTTATCAATATAAGCGTTTTGACTCAGTCCAATGAGTCTCTTAGATTGATCCCTATGGATCTTAATTCCAAGAATGTACTGTGCCTCTCCTAGATCTTTCATAGAGAAACACTTACATAACCATGCCTTGACTGATTCAAGCATGGATATGTCGTTTCCTATGAGAAGAATGTCGTCTACATATAGCACGACAAATGCAATGTTGCTCCCACTAACCTTCTTGTATACACAAGAATCTTCTTCACATTGAATGAATCCAAACTCTTTGATTGATTCATTGAAGCGAAGATTCCAACTCCTAGATGCTTGCTTCAGACCATAAATAGATCTTTGAAGTTTGCATACTTTCTTAGGCTCTTTCGAGCTTGTGAATCCAGGAGGTTGTGTCATGTACACATCCTCTTCTAGTTTCCCGTTAAGGAAAGCTGTCTTCACATCCATTTGCCAAATTTCATAATCGTAGTATGCGGCAATGGCTAAGATAATCCGAATGGATTTAAACTTAACGACTGGAGAAAAAGTTTCATCATAGTCGATACCATGAATCTGTTTGAAACCTTTAGCCACAAGTCGAGCCTTATAAACATGGACATTTCCATCTTTATCAAGCTATCGTTTAAATACCCATTTGCATTCGATGGGTCTATCACCCCTCGGCAAATCAATCAATGTCCATACTTTATTATGGTACATTGATTCCATCTCGGATTGCATGGCTAGGAGCCATTCATCAGCATCAGGTTGTTTCATGGCTTCCTCATAAGTTGAGGGTTCCCCGCTTTCAATCAGGAAAAATTCCCCATACCATCTATCGGGTTCCTGACGGGACCTTTCGGATCTCCGAGGGATGTTTTGAGTATCAGCAGGCTCGTCTACGGTTTCCCGTGGATCGAGTTGAACCTCTTCTTCATAAGAAGGGTCCACCTCCTGAGGTGATTCAGCTAAGGTACTAGTACCTGCTACATCACCCTCTTGAACAATTTCAAGAGTCTCATTACTCTTATATCTCTTTGTAATGTATTCTTTCTCAAGGAAAGTTCCATTACGAGCCACGAAAATCTTATTTTCGGGTTTGAGATAAAAGTAATATCCCTTGGTTTCCTTAGGATAACCAATGAAGTAACACTTGTCGGATTTAGGTCCAAGCTTATCTTTGTTAACTTTCTTAACATAGGCCTCGGATCCCCAAATCCTCAAGTACCCTAGTTTGGGAAGAGTCCCAAACCACATCTCATGTGGGGTCTTAGGTGCTGATTTGGTTGGACATTTGTTTAGTGTGGAAGCGGCAGTTTCCAATGCATAACCCCAAAAACTAGTTGGGAGTTCTGATGTGCTCATCATTGATCGAACCATATCTAATAAGGTTCGATTTCTCCTTTCGGAGACACCATTGTGTTGTGGTGTACCATCAGGTGTGAGCTGTAATACAATATCACACTCCTTTAGGTGTTGCAAGAAGTCATGGCTCAAGTATTCTCCTCCCCTATCGGAGCAAAGAATCTTGATTGTCCTGGCGAGTTGGTTTTCTTCCTTCTGAAATTCTTTGAACTTTTCAAAGGCTTCACTCTTATGTTTCAACAGATATACGTAACCGTATCTGCTGAAGTCATCGGTGAAGGTAATGAAGTATAGAAAACCTCCTCTAGCAGGCGTGTTCATTGGGCCACATACATCAGTATGTATGATTCCCAATAAATTACTTGCCCTTTCACTCGTACCAGTGAAAGGTGACTTGGTCATCTTGCCTAAAAGACATGACTCACATTTGTCATAAGATTCAAAACCAGATGACGTAAGAATTCCATTGTCATGGAGCTCTTTAATGCGTTTGTCACTTATATGACCGAGTCTGCAATGCCATAGGTATGTCGGGTTCAAGTCATCAAGCTTGTTCCTTGTCATGCTAATGTTATAGCATTAATACATGATGGCAGAGTAGCAGTGGTCGAACCACTCTTCTCGTCTGCCAGGTACTTCTTGCAGTTTCTCTTCCAATGGTCAACTATCTCATAGTAATGAAACGTGTCATCCTTTTTGGAATCCTTCTTGGATGCCTTATGAGTAGGAGCCGTTGCACGAGGGGCAACCTTTGTCTTGCCTTTGACACTTTTCTTCTTCTTGAACTGTTTCTTGTTCTAAATAGTCAAAACAGAAGAAGAAGAAGTGTCTCTAGCATTCCTGATGTTTTGTTCAGCAGTGTTGATCATACCATGTAGCTCAGACAACGTCTTGTCATATTGATGCATGTTGTAGTTCAACACAAAACCACTGAACGAATCAGGCAGCTACCTAAGAATGATATCTACAGACATCTCTTTAGAGACGGGTGCCCCCAATGAGCCTAGTCTTTCGACTAAGCCCATCATCTTGATGACATGGGGACTTGATGGCTGTCCATTGCCTAGCTTACAGTCAACGAGAGCACAAACATGTTCGTATCTCTCATTGCGTGCCTCCTGCTGGAACAAGTTTTCCAGCCGGCGGTACATATCGTAAGCGTTGACCTTTTCGAATTGAATCTGAAGATTCGATTCCATGTTGGCCGACATGAAGCATTGGACATCTATAGAATCATTCATGTGCTGTTTATAGACATAAAACTCCTCCTCATCAGTGGGAGGGACCTTAGGAAGCATGCTGGTGAGCACGTAGTCTGTTCTCTTCAGACTTGAGGACAATTCTCAAGTTGCGAGCCCAGTCATGGAAATTGGTGCCGTTAAGTTTGCATTTCTCCAATGTGGAGCGGAGGGTCTTAGAGTTTTAAGCGTTTGTAGACGTGATAAATACAACGGAAATATGCAAATAAATAACTCAGATAAGCATTGTCATAGCGTTAATTCAGATATCTAAATATTTGAACTCATACACTGTGTTCACAATCCTACTAAAACACACAATGTATCCGAGAACTCAGATAATTAATAATCGAACGGCAGCGCGCAACATTTCGACTACTAATCATGTGAGTAGGTGAATGATCACCATTTATGCCTGGCATAATTCTCGGTGTCACAAAAATCTTACAAGATTGCATTGGTGACAACTTTTGCCAACAGGCCCAAATCTGATTATGGGAATCACTGTTCAAGTAACCTGAGCCTACTGACGAAAGTCAGAATGAACAATCGAAGCCCGATTCTGAATCGGAAATCATTCGATTATTCCATCGGGATCAAGTCATAGGACATGTCATGTCTGCCAATCTGGCAGGTCCATGCATACGTATGTCTTATTCCGACTTTAGGGTCAGGTATGGCAAATTACTTGACTTAAGGTAGGATTAGTTATAAATATATAATCATGATCATACATGCATATATACATTCACTCAAGCAAGAATATATATCATATGAGCATGAAAATTAAGAATTATAACGCAAATAAATGGGATTAGTGATATGATCTAAAAACCGAAAAGAAAACTAGACTTAATTCTAAACTAAGTCTTCAGTCCTCCTTCAGTTCCTTCGGTGGCTTCGTCTTCTATTGATTACAATCACACGTGGTGATAAATAATTGACACGCAGGTCAATGTAATAAAAAATAAAATAAAAGTGACACAAGTCGTCATAAAATAGCACGCAGGCTATATTTCTTTTTGACACAAGTCGTCATATAAAAGACAGTACGCAGACTGTATTTCAAAAACCAGATCATATCACTTATCCCAACATTCATTCACAATGAAAATAAAACATCCAATATATCAAAATATATATAATACATGAATTAAGTCAATTAAAACATGTAAGGATGTCAAATAAGGTACACACAATTATAACACATATATGTAATAAATTGTACATCAAATGTAACAACCAAATCAATAACTCATAGGTTTTACATAATTAATTAAGGCCTTTAATTTTAATTAATAAGCATTTAATATTATTTATAACCAATATAAATAAAATTAACAACTAATCATATTAGTGCTATTAATTAAAATATTGTAACATTAAAATCTAATCAAATTATCATACAAGTTATAATAATTTAATTAATTTTCTTCTGACAATCAAAAGTCAAAATACTAGAATAGCCAAAATATTCACAATAATTAATAAAACAAAATCCAAAACAATTTTAGGACCATTTTAATTATGTGAACAGTCGTGAACAGTGTTTCGTGAACAGTGAAATCGGAATCACTGTTCATCCGAAAAACACTGTTCATCCGAATAGTGTTCCGAACTTTTCGGATGAACACATGGCTATTCAAAAATCATTTTCGAGCACTTAATAAATCCAAATAAATCCAGAAAAATTACAGTAGACTCGAAAATCATTCTAGTATTTGATTTATATTTTTTCAGAATTTTAGAAAAATATATACAGCCGTTAAAACACTGTTCAACCGAATGGTATATCAAATCCGTTCGGGTGAACATATGACTGTTCAAATGTCAATTTCGAGCACTTAAGAAATCCAAAAAAATTCCAGAAAAATTTCAGTAAACTCGAAATTGACTCTAATATTTTATTTATATTTTTCCAGAATTTTATAAAAATATATACAGCCTTTAAAACTGTTCAAACGAAGGGTATATCAAATCCGTTCGAATGAACATATGGCTGTTTCAAACATTTATTTCGAGCACTTAACAAATCGAAACAATTCCAGAAAAATTACAGTAAACTCGAAATTCAATGTACTGTTTGAATAATATTTTTCCAGAATTCTATAAAAATATATACAGCACTTAAAACTGTTCAAACGAAAGGTATATCAAATCCGTTCGGATGAACATATGGCTGTTTCAAACATTTATTTCGAGCACTTAACAAATCGAAACAATTCCAGAAAAATTACAGTGGTCTCGAAATTTTGTCTACTGTTCGAAACATATTTTTACAGAATTTTAGAAAAATATTTACAGGCCTTAACAATTACATAATTGCACAATACACATAATGCACAACAACCTTAATTGATGATATCAAAACATACACATATGATATTATAATTCATGAAATCAAATTTCAAGACATTTAAAGTGAATTAGAACATATGTACCGGGCTCTGATACCACTGTTGGGATTTTATACATGTTTTGCATATCAAATTATACAAAAACGTATAAACGATCGAATACAAAGTTCTAAAAATTCACATTTAACTATGAGTTTGTGTGTATACCTCTTGAAGCGTGTTTGAGTTGCGCAGCGGAAGAGCAACCAGCGTTCCTCTCTCTAGTTAGTCCACACCAACACTAGCTTGATTCCTTCCTTGAAGCAACTAGAGCTTAAGTGTATTTGACAAAGAATGAATCAAGAAAGAAACGATTTTCTTCTCTTGATGTTATTCTTGTTTTTGGCCGAATAGAGAAGGAAGAGGGAGTATTATTTCTTTTCAATTGTCTTACAAGTGAAAATATGATAATGAGAAGGTTGATTTTTGTTTTCCATCAAATGGTGTTTATATAGTGGTACTATAAACAAAAATCTTCCTTTCAATTATTCACCATTTATTACAATAATAAGTGTGTGATGAATTTGCGGTTTAATCATATTAAACCCAAAGATTCACCATTTATTACAATAATAATTGTGTGATGAATTTGCGGTTTAATCACATTAAACCCAAAGACGTAACGCCTCCACAATTAAGCACCAATTAATTCAATATTAATTGTGTTTGAATTCAAAGTCAAACAAGCCAATTGAATTCCCCTTGATTCTTTGACATTTACACTTTTAACCCGGAAGTTTCGATCATATTGAAAATCAAGTGCATTGTATGTGTGTGACCTTCTAGGATCGAAATGACATTAGCCATATGTTAATAAAATATCAACCAAGTATTTTACTAACATATAAATCATGAGCGGGCCCTAGTAAAACCATCATGACCCCTAATGCATTTCGAATTCATTCCCAGCATGTATATTATTGTCAAACATAATATACGTATGAACTTAACTTTAAATAAGTAATCACTACGAACAATCAAATTGTTCAACGGGCACTTATTATGACGTGTCAAACACCTCATAATTCTAACAGCTCATACCCAAGTCCGTGGGGTCTTGGTATACTTGTACACTTCGAGGGGTTGTTGGTACTCGTATTATTATTTCAAGCATGCTTTACTTGTATCGTATGTTTTACATATAAATTAAACTGAATGTCGTTTCATACTCGCATGTTTTTAGATGGCAACTGCTAAGAAATCAACTTCAAATTCACTCCGATCTACACTTGAGAAGTGTAAACTCAATGGCAATAACTTCAACGACTGGTCTCGTAACTTGAGAATCGTTCTCAAGCACGAGAGAGTCGAGTATGTTCTTAAGGAAGAACTTCCTCCACCACCCGGAGATAATGCCGATGAGCTAGAACGTAGTGCATATGATGTACACGTGGATGATGCATTGGATGTCCAATGTCTTATGCTAGCCAACATGGAACCGAATCTTCAGATTCAGTTCGAAAATGTGGCAGCATATGACATGTACAGCAGACTGGAAGAGATGTTCCAGAAGCGGGTAAGAAATGAGCGGTACGAAGCTGTTTGTGCCCTCATGGATTGCAAACTATCCAATGGTCAACAGGCCAGTCCTCATGTTCTCAAGATGATTGGGATCATCGAGAGACTTGAGTCTTTGGGAACTCAGTTTTCCAAGGATTTGGCCGTTGACATAATCCTCCGTTCCCTTCCTGACAAGTTTGGTAACTTTGTCATGAACTTCAACATGCATGACTTCGATAAATCGTTATCGGAGTTACATAACATGATCAGCACGGCTGATACTGCGTTGAAGTGTGGGAAGAGCTCTACCCCTACTCCCTCTGTTCTGATGATTCAGAACAAGAAGGCCTTTAAGAAAGGCAAGGGGAAATGGAAGGGAAAGGCCAAGACTGGATCTATCAAAACAGTCAAGGCCCAGACTTCCAAAACTCCGGCTAAAGGTCCTAAGGGGACTGACCAGTGTCATTATTGTAATACACCTGGTCACTGGAAGAGGAACTGCAAGAAGTACCTCGAAGACAAGAAGAGTGGGACTCTTCCGGCAGGTATATTCGTTATTGAAGCTTTTATCACCTCTAATAACTCTACTTGGGTACTTGACTCAGGATGTGGTTCTCATATTTGTCGAAATATGCAGGTACTACAGGACAGTAGAGCTCTTCGGAAGGGAGAGGTGGACTTGCGGGTGGGCAATGGAGCAAAGGTTGCTGCAGTTGCCGTGGGCAAGATAGATTTAAAACTACCATCCGGGATGGTCTTAGTTTTAAATAATGTATATTGTATTCCCGCTATTTCTAGAAATATTATTTCCATATCTGTTTTGAACAATGATGGTTTTACCATCCTTATGGAAAGAAATATGTGTTCTATTAATCGTGATGGTTTACTTTATGCAAAAGCTTCAAACCAAAATGGCCTTTTCATACTAGATGAGGATCATGAGGTATATAACGTAAATATTCAAAGGAACAAGCCTAACGACTTGAATCCTACCTACCTATGGCATTGCAGACTTGGTCATATAAATGAAAATCGCATCAAGAAACTCCACGAAAGTGGAATTATTGAGTCACTTGATTTTGAATCATATGACCAATGCGAATCATGCCTTTTAGGCAAGATGACCAAATCGCCTTTCACTGGAACGAGTGAAAGGGCAAGTGATTTATTGGGGATAATACATACCGATGTATGTGGTCCAATGAACACTCCTGCAAGAGGTGGTTTTCCCTACTTCATTACCTTCACGGATGACCTTAGCCGTTATGGCTATGTCTATCTAATGAAGCACAAGAGTGAAGCCTTTGAAAAGTTCAAAGAATTCCAAAATGAAGTAAAGAATCAACTCGGCAAGACTATTAAGACTCTTCGATCCGATCGAGGAGGCGAATATATGAGCCACGAGTTTGACGCTCATCTTAGAGATTGTGGAATTGTTTCACAACTCACACCGGCCGGAACACCACAACATAATGGTGTGTCCGAAAGGAGGAATCGCACTCTGTTAGACAGTTCGCGATCCATGATGAGTCGAACCGACCTACATGTCAGCTTCTGGGGTTACGCGTTGCAAACTGCCGCACTTACCTTAAATAATTGTCCAACCAAGTCAGCTGAGAAAGTACCATATGAGATGTGGTTTGGGAAACGTCCCAAGATTAGCTTTCTCAGGGTTTGGGGTTGCTTGGCCTACGTCAAGAAATTGAACGTAGACAAGCTAGGCCCAAAGGCTGACTTGTGCCATTTCATTGGTTATCCAAAGGAAACCAAAGGGTATTATTTCTACCTTAAGCCAGAAAATAAGATTTTCGTGGCTAGGACAGCGCATTTCCTTGAGAAAGAGTTTTTATCAGGAAATGTCAGAGATACGGTACAACTTGAAGAAGTTCAAGATGATGAGCCAAATGAGTTAATGAACTCATTCGACACGTTTAATGAGCAAGTTGAGTTATCGAACTCAAGAAACTCATTGAATAGGAGAGTTGGGTTATTGAACTCAAGGGTCTCATCAAATGAGCAAGTCGAGTTAACGAACTCGGCAGGCTCACTTTAGGAAGTAGATCCTCCATTCATGGTGGATCCTATCTTGGACCCTAGATCCACGGTAGATGAAACTCCTGAAGAAGTACCGACCCTTAGGAAATCCAATAGGACTCGTCATGTTCCCGATAGATGGTATGGGGAATCCTTCTTGATAGAAGACGACGAGCCTTATACTTATGGAGCCGCAATGAAAGGGCCAGATAGCGAGTCATGGCTTGAAGCCATGAAATCCGAGATAGACTCTATGTACCAGAATGATGTCTGGACATTGGTTCACTTACCCGAAGGTGCTAGACCTATCGAGTGTAAGTGGGTCTTTAAGAAAAAGCTTGATAAAGATGGAAATGTCCATGTTTACAAGGCTAGACTAGTGGCGAAGGGTTTCAAACAAATTCATGGTATTGACTATGATGAAACCTACTCACCGGTAGTCATGTTCAAGTCTATTCGGATCCTCTTAGCCATTGCCGCATATTATGACTATGAGATATGGCAAATGGATGTAAAGACCGCTTTCCTTAATGGAAACCTTGAGGAGGATGTGTACATGACACAACCTCCAGGCTTTACATGTCCGAAAGGACCTAAGAAGGTATGTAAGCTTCAGAGATCCATTTATGGACTCAAGCAAGCTTCTCGCAGTTGGAACCTCCGATTCGATGAAGCAATTAAAGAATTTGGCTTCATTCAGAATGAGGAGGATGCTTGTGTATACAAGAAGGTAAGTGGGAGCCACATTGCATTTATAGTCCTGTATGTAGATGACATACTGATCATTGGAAACAACAAACCGCTCCTTGAGTCAGTCAAGAGATGGTTGTGTAAGTGTTTCTCAATGAAGGACTTAGGAGAGGCGCAGTATATCCTTGGAATCAAGATATATCGAGATCGAGCCAATAGGTTGATTGGCCTGAGACAGGACACTTATATTGATAAGGTTCTGAGACGATTCGATATGATCGATTCCAAAAAGGGAATACTGCCTATCACAACTGGTACTATTCTCGGCAAAAGTCAGTGCCCCACCACTGACGTCGAGAAGGAGAACATGAGTAGAGTCCCGTATGCTTCAGCCATAGGATCTATCATGTATGCCATGTTGTGCACTAGACCAGACGTATCGTACGCTCTGAGTCTGACTAGCCGATATCAAGCGAATCCAGGCAAGAGCCATTGGACCGCTGTGAAATCTATCCTTAAGTACTTGAGAAGGACTAAGGATATGTTTCTGGTATATGGCGGAGATGAGGAGTTGATTGCAAAAGGTTTCACCGATGCCAGTTTCCAAACCGATCGAGACGATTTTCGTTCTCAGACCGGGTTTGTATTCTGCCTGAACGGTGGAGCCATCTGTTGGAAGAGTTCCAAGCAGGACACAGTTGCAGATTCTACTACGGAGGCCGAGTACATTGCAGCTTTTGAAGCAGCCAAGGAGGCATGTTGGCTTAAGAAGTTTATGACTAAGCTTGGGGTAGTTCCTAGCGCTGATGGTCCAATTGAGTTGTTATGTGATAACACTGGAGCCATAGCACAGGCTAAGGAACCTAGGGCTCATCATAAGTCCAAGCATGTCCTTAGGAAGTATCACCTCGTCCGAGAAATGTTCCAGAGAGGTGACATCAAGGTATCCAAAGTGGATACAGACGACAACGCAGCTGATCCCTTGACTAAACCGTTACCTCAAACTAAACATGAGTTCCATACTTCAGCTATTGGACTTAGGCTTAGGTCCCAGTGGTCTTAGTCTTAGTGGGAGCTTTATTTCAGTTTATTTGTTTTATATGTATGAAGTATACTTTTGTAAAACTCTTGTTGTTGAATAAAAGTATTACTTCTTGTTTATTGATTGCCTATTCTTTTATGGCACTTGCATAAACAATTGAATATTTAATCATAGTTGTATGATAAATTTTTTAATTCCCATGTAATCACGAGTTCTTGAAGAGGAGCCAATAAGTGTATTGGCTAAGGAACCCCTTTTTCAAGACAAGAACTATGGTGATTACATTGTCCCTAGTGGTGTGTCCCAGCGTTTTGGGAACGGACACAACCAAACTAGTGTGTAATGATTCGTTTGACTTTGTTTCTTAAGTCAAAAGGATGGTCCAAATCATTACATGGGTTCATTGTCAAGAGAGTCTTGACATGGTACTGGACAGTGACCGTTGTGAAATTATAGAAGAGATATTGTGTCCTATATTTCACACGAGCCATATGATAGAGGTTCTGAGACCTACATGCATATCATTCTCATGCTACGTGAGCATGAGGCTTTGACTACTTCCGGACCCATCCGTTACTGGTGGTAATGGGGTACGTTGGGTCTTATGTGAATGTAGTGGTGAGATGATCGGTGATGCATTGGTAGGGTCTTTGTCCACCCTGGTATACAGGGAAGGTTTTTCTGGCCACTCGGAGAGTTAGTCTTACTTATGAATTCACCCGTTATGAACGGGAGTGAGACTATCTCGTGTTCCGAGAAATTATGTCATAGGAGTTGGCGACACGCTTTCTTGCTTTAGCCTATGACGAAAACCGAGGACAAAGGGAATCATGTGACAAGGATGCAAGTGTACATCCAAGACATTGGTAATAGTCCAAGGGCAAGTGGGAGTGTTGGAAATTGATGTGTCAATTTCCTCAATTAGTGCCCGTGAACTATATCATCTATATATACGGTTCAACAACCGATAGTTATCTGAACTATCAGTAGTCTCACCCGAGATAATGCCGGGGGTCATCGAATGGCAGACTAGGCTCTCACGATGATCTTCGGGATTCGAGTATACGGTCTTATACGTTGAATCCCGATGCTTTCGTTACTCGGGCTATGAGGTCACACACATAACAATTACCGAAGATACTTTCGAGTAGTGACCCGAAAGTGAATAAGGGATTTGATCCATATTGAGGAATTTCGGTTCGATCGAGATCGTGTCCCGAACCGATGGTGCGCCCGGAATTAGTTCCGGACGCACTATTTAGGGTTTATGTATATATATATATATATGTGAGATATATATTTATATATTATCATTTATTGAAATGATTTAATTAATTAATGAATTAATTAAACAAGATATGATTTAATTAATTAATTAAGATTAATTAACTAATCTCATCATTATGAGGAGTTGACATCTTGGTGGCTACTTTATGCCTTGGGAAGGCTTTGTATCCCTTGGGAAGAACTCTTGTAAGAGCATCTTCCATGGACCAAGAGGCATTAACCATATGGATGGTTAATGTGTTTGTTTAGTGTGCAATATGTTTCATCATCCATTCTATATTATAAGATGATATTGAATGTGAAGAAATCAATCTAAGTCTTGCATATCTCTTGCTAGAGAACACAAGAACACAAACAAACACACTTCATCTTCAACCTCAACCCTCTAGCAAAACTCTAAGTGTAGAGTGTAGAACTAGTTCTACATTTTTGCTATAGTAGTAAAGACTACATACTCCTCAATAACACACACTAGTCCAAGTGTGTCTTATTGCTATCTAAGGTATTGGTGTGGACTATGTCATAGTAGTTTCATATCACCTTGGTGATAGACATTTCTTCAAGGAGAAAGCAAAGGAGCAAGGTGTGGGGATAAGCGCTTAAAGATTTACAAAGCTTCCGCTCACGCTTCAAAGGTATAACTTTGTAGCACTAGTCTTTTATATGTTATTTGTAGCATATTCACACTACCTTTAAACATATACTTCTATGAGCTAGTTTCATTGTGTAAGTTCTAACGATCAACGAATTAGGGTTGTATGACATATGAACTATTGTATTTCATTGTGTCTTGCAACCCCGGAATATTCCAAACAGGTGCTATGTGTCCCTTGAATCTGTAACCGTCATTCATATTTAATCGGTCCAGAAGACGGTTATCCAGTACCTAAACCTGGAGAGTTGTTGGTAAGTAATGTGATTTTTATATCAATGTCCGGAAGGAATTTTAGAAAATAACTATTCAGAACTAATATTTCATCCCTGAAGTGATGAAAATATCTTTAGATTATTGATATGCACAATTAGTCTAGAAGACTTGTGAAATATTTATTTTCGAGTGTTACACTCGCGATCAGTCTGGAAGACTTGGCTATGTATCAAAATACAAAGAAAATTCGTTATCACTAGTAAAGAATATTAGGTCTTATTGTATTGGAAATAAGATATATGGAATCTTATGGATCACTTGTGAGACTGAGAACTCATAAAATTTGAAAAATAGGAATTCAATGTACATGTTTTGTTTTCAAATATATACGATCAATTAAAGGTCCAGAAGTACCTTACATATTGAATAATATTGTTACTTTTGAAGTGGCGGTGGTATTTTAATACCCGGTGATGTCAAATATATAAACGGTCTATTATCACACCCCTGAAGTGGTGATTGTTGTCATATAAATTTTGTATGTACAAATTATTTATTGATCTCGGTTAACTTAATTGACTAAATTTATAGTTATGCATACGACAAAACCAAAACTACAGGTATGTTATTGAAGGCTCCGGAAGAGCTAGTATTTTCTAATATGGTAACAAAATTATTGAAGGCCCCAGCAGAGCTAATGTTTTCAATAATATAAGCAAAATTGATTTACAGGCTCTCGAAGAGCTAGCATTTCTCAATAATATAACAAATGTATTAAAGGCTCCAAAAGAGCTAATATTTGATAATAATGTAACAATATCAATTCAAGGCTCTCGAAGAGCTAATGCATTATTACTTGAAATATATACCTATTTGTATCAAACCTAGAGTTTGAAATTTACGATAACTTTGTTATTTTGTGTGACCGGTTAGACCATCCCGGATCATGTACGATGCGAAAAGTAGTAATATGAAACTCAATTGAATGCTAACTAGAGAGTCAATTTATTTATCAAGTTTAAAGAGTTTAATTTTGTGAGCTACATGTTGTAAACTCCCAGTTGATTGTTAGGGGGCATGTTGTAGTACATGCATACACCCTTAATTGGTTGTTGGGAAATGTTATACTACGTGCAGTTACACATGTTCCGCATCAAGCCGAAAAGTTATCATACAACTCCCCTTATATAGTTGGTTTGGTCAGAAACCAAATGTAATACCCTTGAAATTTGACCGTGCATCGTATAATTACAACAATATGCACGATGGATGAGTGATTCGAACTTTCATCATACCTATAAGGTATATACATCTATATACTCGGAAATAGTAATTTTCCGTTGTAATGTATCAATGTTTTCAACATTGAGGGGGAGAGAATATACAACTGAAAAATTATACTGAAATATCCTTATATTATATGATCCTCAAAATCAGTAAATATGAACTGGAAGTTCAAAGGATAAATATGAACAAGAAGTTCAAAGGACATTTATGAACCACAAGTTCACTACCAAACAAATTTCTGACTTCAAAATAATAATGAAATTGTATACCAGTTGTAAAGCTCAAATTAGAGTGAAGGTTCCTGAAGAACCATGATATATCGAATAGTTCCACCATCTGAAAGCTAAAATAATAAATATTTGATGATGGTCTAGAAGATGAACACTTCCAGAAGAGGTTGATGACTAATATATCTCATGAATAAGTTAAAGATATTACAAATGTCTGGAAGACATTTACATACTAATATTCATGAATATATTGAGATCTCAATTATCTTGAACATGGTGGAACGAGAAAGGAAAACGAGATTGTCGACAAGAAATATTGCATACAAATGAAAAACTCTATATGATGCAAGCAATATGAGGATCTTAACTCTTTAAGTGAATAAACATATATTTATGAATGGCCAAAGAGAAAGTACGCAATCAAGAGTATACTAAACTCATTGTATAAGATGAGAAATTTAGATCTGAAATCTATGAAAATATGATACGGTTATAGTTATATTGAGTATTGCTAAACTCACTATACAATTGAGAAATTTAGACATGAAGTCTAATGAAACATGATCTTAGTGCATTATATGTGTTAGGTGGGTACTTGTGAAAATAACTGAAGTAAGTTTTGTCATAAAGTATTGGTACCATGATGCACTAAATGATTTATATGGTGTCACAACACACCTATTGATTAAGGGTATTCAAGTTGTATTTGTTTGGTAGCAACAAAATATATATCCTCTTGAAATGCGTATACGACTTATATTGTAGCATGCTAAGAATAAGTATACATGAAAACATGTAATGAGATGTATGATGCGTGAAGCACATATATATACATTTATGGTGCATGAAGCACAAATCTATGTTCCCGGGAAGTTAACTCAGTTGAGTTAATATGATAAATACTTGAATAAAGTGAAAGCCATCTGGAAGATGGATTACAGTTCGAACTGCATTGTTAGACATTTTTGCATTGTCTTTCCATTCAATTTCACGTGAATATATAAATCTATCGATAGTATATCATATATTTCTTTATTTTGCATTCTTATTATATGCAATGTGATTCTATGATATATTTATTTGTTTATTATGTGGGGTCAAATGTTTGAGTTAATTTGTTTGAGTTGATGTGAATCTTACGTATCTTCATTTGATAACTTATATAATTATTCTTGTTGATAACCTGAATATTCATGATATCACTGAAGATCCGATTCTAAATTATAGAAACTCTAAAAGAGTTCTCAATTACTAAATTATCATGAACAAATGGCGCAGTAACTCCAGACGAGTTCTTAATTGCTAGAAAATTATCTACAAAAAGGATTTGGAATCAGAAACCTTGTAAAGGTGTATCCAAGCTAATTCAGCTTGGTCTTGAGGATCGAAAGATATGAATTTGGTCTTCAAGAATCAATTCTAATGTATATCTTACGAAGGAACACATGATTGTGCGACCTTGCAAGATAAGTGATAATGGCATGATTTGGACATGCTACTGATGATTCCATCAGGGGGAGACATGATATGCATTGTACTCTTTTTCCCTTCACCGAGTTTTTTCCCACTGGGTTTTTCTTGGTAAGGTTTTTTAATGAGACAATTACTTGAGGCATATCTAAGGAGAAACAACTCTTCTTTTCCACTAGGTTTTTGTTGAGAAGGTTTTCTAGTGACTAATTAACGAAAGAAGGTTATAAGAATAATATTATATGACATTGTATTGGATGTATCAAATGAGATATAACAAAACATATCATCAAAGTTCTTCTTTATGGATAACGGATGTTACATCTGTTCATGTGACAATTTGGAAAATGTTGTCACTAAATTACTCTCTACCTCAACGTTTGAAAGATCATCCAATGTATGGGACTACTTCAACTAAATGATGTGGTCATGAGGGGGAGTTCGTACGCGTTGTACTCTTTTTCCTTGATCCAGGTTTTGTCCCAAAACGGGTTTTCCTATCAAGGTTTTAATGAGGCAACATTATATGCGTATATTGGATTATTATTTGAAAAATTAGTCCCAACTACAATGTATGAGGATAATTCTGCATGTATTGCACAATTGAAGGAAGGATATGTCACGGGAGATAGAACAAAACATATTTCACCAAAATTCTTTTTTACCCATGATCTCCAAAAGAATGGTGAAATTGATGTTCAACAAATCAGTTCATGTGAGAATTTGGCAGATATTTTTACTAAGTCACTTCCTACTTCAACGTTCGAGAAATTATCAAAGGGCATGGGACTTCGTCGATTAAAGGATGTGAAATGATGCATTCATAAGGGGGAGTTAACTACGCGTTGTACTCTTTTTCCTTGATATAGGTTTTGTCCCAAAAGGGTTTTCCTATCAAGGTTTTAATGAGGCAACATTGCATGCGTATATTAGGGATAGTGCACTCTTTTTCCTTCACTAGGGTTTTTCCGATAAGGTTTTTCCTAGTAAGGTTTTAACGAGGCATGTTCTTGATTAATAGACATCCAAGGGGGAGTGTTATAAATATTTACTATTATGGATGTCTCTTGGTATTTTACCTTCAAGGCTCATTAGTGTTTTAACCTTTCATGTATTAGAAAAGACCCTATAAATAGTTGTACTTCTCATATTGTATGGACACTCTTGAGGAAGACAATAAGATAATACTTTCTTCTTCTATCTTGTTTCATTCTCTGTATTGTACTTTTATTCATAACATGTTTGTTATTTGTTCATTCTTTGTTTATTATTTGTTCATTTCTTTTATCCCTATTCTCCTCTCAGTTTTAACTTTGATGTCAACTAAGATCAAGAATCTAACGATTCACTATTTTTTCAATTCTGAGTTTTTCAATTTTAATTTTGGTAAATCGGTCGGTAAACCGAACCGTTCCGAAACCGGCGGTTTTAACCGAAGTCGGTTCTTTCGGTTTTCGGACCGGTTTCGGATTTGTTTTTTGAAAAAACCGATGTGTCGGATCTGTTTTTTTATGGTGAAAAACCGGCAAGACCGGTCCAATCGCACCCCTAGTCTAAAGCTCCAAATAAACATCTTTGTCTTCTTGACTGTTGAATCCACGTAATACTTGAACTTCGATTCCTGGATGTGAATCCGATTCCCAAAGTTGTCTTGAAACGCCCGAAAATCCCACAGAGTGGGTGCTGGAAAAATCGCCGAAACGCCTGAAATCCCACAGAGTGGGTGCTGAAATGCTACACAAGCAACCCCGAAAACACTGCAAAGGCAGCCACGAAAGCAAAGGAAGTGTGTTTAAATATACTCCTCTGCGAGATTCGAACCAGAGACCTCCTGAAAAGGCTCTTGCTAATGGCCAGAAGATCCTAGATTCGAAACCGATATGTCGAAGTTAAATCATAAAGTTATTGCTCCTTATAAATTATCATAAAGTTAAATGAAAGGGGAAGCTGCTCTAATTTGTTGCAAAAGTTAAATCAAAAGAGTCGAAATACCTTCACCACCTCTAAATTCTAAAACCGAGTTATTGAAGTATACATCTGAACTACTCTTAAACCTCGACACACTGAACGACATCGAAATACTGTGGCAAGCAGCACAAGCTACACTACATGTTGCAACTGCAAACCGAACGACAGAGCTCCTTTCAGGATGGATATTCATTGTTGAACTATTGCTCTGTTGACAGGAACACTGAATGTTGTTGCTGGTATGCGGGGCTCAAATCTGACTCCAGAATCTGGTGAGTTAGCAAGCCATCTGGCATAGAAGAAGAGACATCTATGCTAATTCGTGGCTTTTTGGCTAATCTATCTCCTTTTGGACTTCCACTAGGTGAAGCTAAGCGTCCACTAAAGTCGGGACTCAGAGGCTCCTGATGAGAGGAAAGAGAGTCGTCAAATGAATGGCTCTTGGCTCCGCCACAATCCCTTGATTTGTCAGTTAGAGGAGCCTCAGATGTTGAAGGAGGGGTTGCAGGATGGTTTTGATTGTCTGATTCAGCATAGATGTCGCCGCTTTCTGCTACAGTATTCCCTGAGATAGGTGCTTCGGAGAGAACTCCAGTGAGTCGTTGTTGCTCCTCAATGATCTTCTTCAAATACTTTCCCTGAGCCTCTATTCTTAACTGTAACTGTTTCTGGACCTGTCATCACAAACTTGTAGGTAAACCCACAAACTTCGGAATCTCATCAAGCACTACATACTAGAAAGTAGAAATACGTAATAGCACCCTGGGTCTGCATTCTTCTTCCTCTTGCCCTCTAACTATAAGTGGTAGTAATTTGCCACGTTTCTAGTTTGATTTAAACAACTAACTTAGATCTAACATGTAGAAGTAACTAAAGAAATCATTTGAATACAATTTATAATGGATGAAGTCTTGCCATCCAAACAATCCACTACCATCAGCGTGACCTGCTGCAATATTATTTTGTGATCAGATTAAGACCTCATAAAAACTTGCAACAGACTATTTATTTATAGTGGATTCGCGTTTATGTCCCTTTAACAGATACCCCAACAAAGGAGGAAAATAGTGCAGTCCTTATGAAGTTCTTTATATGAAAAGGGGTTGATTCTACTACCCAAGCACACAATTCCCAAATCTAGAGACCAGTTATTGTGTGTTTCTTGGGTATTGATAATCGAATTCAACATCAACAACATGCCATAATGCCTTTGAAGAGGTTTGCATCAAAGCAAAGGAGGGGTCGGATAGTACATGACCTTACCCCTGTGATAACAGGAATCACCTTAAACAAAATTATTCTGGGATCACCATAGGTGTACATTGTCCAAATGTGTACCATCTTTCTGTCATATTTCAAGGCTACCAAAATAGGACAAGTTCAACACAACAAGATCTATTGATATGCCATTTAACATCATTATACAATTTTCCATTACCAAAGGCCAACATCACATGAAGGGCACATGACTCTTGGAGGGGCATTTTTGTACTGTTAACCTTAAGTTAAAAAAGTGAATGATTTAAAGTGAAGAAAAATCAACTCCTCTTCCCCACCACATTAAAAAACAGAAGAAAATTAATTCCCAAAACAACGTTATACTGGCAACTGAAGATGGTGATGGGAATAAACATTTCCAAATTGTAATCGACTCTCGTCTGAATGAAAGCAACAACACAAACAAGAGTTTCAATTATCCAATTGTACCAGCTCATAGACCACATGTCTACACTTCAAGATCTTCAACTTAAATAAGTTGACTTAGCAATCAAAGCTGGAACTTGATAAACCAAAAATATAAAGCAGCTCTGAGATCATATAACCCCATTTGATAGTTTTCCGAAATCATAAAGAATCACTTTAGAATTACTTATTAATTTAGAATGAGATTTTGTGTAAAATTTGAGGAATGCACCGACACATAAAGGCTCATTTTTTTAATTGAATTTAACCTATGACGCTTACTCAAACTAAAATGGAGGTAATATAGATTATACGGCTCCATTATAGTAAATAGAATCCAAAGTCAAAACACCAGACGACTAATATGGATATAAGGCAGTAGATAGGGTCCAGAGTCAAGACTCTAAAGAACTTCCGTTATAGATAAAATGATGTCTTACATTCATTTTGTATATGCATAGAAACAGATCAAACAAAGTCTAACAAGCTACCACCAGATCTTGCTGACATATACACACATTTAATATGCATATGCTATACAGGAAAGAAGTTAAAAAAGTTAAAAGATGAACATATTGATTGCATGTACTATTAAGCATAAAGCAGTTTAGCAAACCTCCAACTGTTCATGCAGTCTCTTTTGCACCTCCATCTGGAGCTTAATTGCTTCTGTGATTTGCATCTTACTGAAAACGAGTATATTTTTTCATAAGTAGTGTCATATAGGTTAAAAATGTTCAAAATATGTCTCTTGACCAAAGACATCTTATAAAAATTGTGCTACTAGATATACACCAAGCATCAACTTTTTCTAATTTACTAATCTATCAAGGCAGATAAACGAAGAAATTTAACGACCTTAAAGTATGTGTAATACTAAGTATCTGAGAGCAGAAAAAGCACAAGTCATCATGCAATTAAGAAGACCCACTTACGATGATCCGTCGAGACGTGAAAGCACATCACTGGATTCTTTATTCTCAGCCTTATGACCTGAAAACCAAAAAGTAGGAACAAACAAACTAGTAAATAGTACTGCAAAAACTTCATAAATGAGCCATTTAAGTGGTTCAATATTGCAGCAACAAGATGATACTTTGGGGATTGCTTATCAAAAAGTGACAAACATACCATCCGATGAGGAATCCGGGAGATAATTCGCAAGTCTATATTTCTTCCAGAAACAAGAAAAGATATGTTATGATGGAGCAGATGAATTATAGAAAGCAGAAAGCGTGTTCATTAAATACTATTGTGTTAGTACAAACAATACCTGTAAATGGCTTTTTACATGGTAAATAGTTAGCCCCTGTACACCCATAACTCTGAGAACGCCTTTAGGAGTAGCCCCTGAAACGGAAAAGTTGCATTTCACGACTCTAATTGATCTTATTATACACCTATAGTGCAATTTAAAGAAACAGTAGCTCCATATATCAGTCATCCAAGCACTTCACCAGTTCAAGACCCCAACAACTTTAGGCAGATAAATTTATACAGATAAAACATGTAGCATGATAAAGAATGCATAATTCATGAACACTTATCACAGGAAAGAACATGAGAATTCAAGATGGAAGGAGAAAGCAGAACTATAAACAATTTGTTACAGTCACTGAGCCATGCCAACTTTTAAGGGTTCCATTATACCTGGGAAACATGGTCCGTGTAACCCAGTTATAATAATACCCTATCATATGGATGTAAAATCACAATCCAGCATGTCCATCATATCAGGTATTTTAAAATAGAGCAAGATATCTTCAGAAAAAGGATTTTTTGCATTAAAGAATTATGTTCTGAACACTTGTACTTATTTGTTCCCACAAGAGGATCTAGCTAAAAGAAATATCAGAACCCCAACAACAGAGGCGCACATGATATATCCAATTTCTGGCTAATGCGAAGATGGTCAGGTCACTTACGGTCAGGCCCACCAAGTTGGGCAACAGCATCAACAAATCGCTCATGAAGCTCTTGTGTCCAACGCAAACGTTGTTTAGAGGCTAGATTTTTATTGTTCTTTAGGCTGTCACCTCCACCAATTGGCTCCATTTTACTTGGACTTTCAAATGGCTGATTTCTTGTGGCATGGTCATTCTGAACTAAGGTTGGATTAGTTATGCTTTTAGGTTGATACATATTATATTTACCTGAGAGAAAACACGAAAAGCATCCATATTTCATAGGACCAATGACAATAACTCATCTCGTTAATGTAACGACACATAAAAATATTTAAAATTTCAATACGATCAATCATATTGATGAATAAATATACAGATGAACTCCTCATGAAGTGCTAGTGCGTACTGGAAGACAATGACAATCTCTCAATTTTGTCAATGCAAAACATCAATTTTTTCTTTTATGATGCTATTCGATATACATTGTATAGTTTTGGTCGACTTTTAGTCAATCTATCTAATTGATAAGATGATAAGTGAGGAAACATAAACAGCAAAATATGGCGTTCAAGACCAAAAATCGGCCCACGTCTAAGATGACAACCATGAGACCATTCTTTCTTTTTTATAGGTTGTAAGGAAACTGCTATAGAATAAGCTCCATCTTAAGCTCATACAAGATAGTGTATAATGTATTGACGAGAAAAACCGGCCAGCATAACATCGGCGTGCAAAATCAACCTATCTGATTCCAAATCAGCAAATATGCAACTCTAGCAATACATACAGTTACAACTACACTCTACATTCAAGAGATCATCTACTTTTCAATATCGATGGATAACTTTTGAAACTTTTGAACTCACATATATTTGTACACAATATATAATATTTGGTGATGTATACTCCGGCCATCCCACGTAGATCGTCCGGTTTGATTTTCAATTGTCAAAATCAACAAACCTCGAAACCCGTGGCCTTGGCCTAATGGTTATCCTAACAAAAACCAAACGATGCCTCTGCATCCCTCCGCAGAATTTACTTTCAGTATGATATTATTTGACAAAAAAAAAGTTTGAAGCCATAAATAATACTTGAATTTATCAATTTAATAGTAAATTGCATTAATATTACTAGCATTGATATATCTTTTACCAAATATTTTCGAACAAATTGGTGAAGAGAGATGAGAAAAACATACCATAGATCTATAAGGTTGACTTGTAATGGAAGATTTCGAAAGGTTCTATAAGAAGCGTGATCAAAATGAAGGAGAAGGCCAAAACGACGTCATTTTAGATCTTTATCGGACTATCACTATCACCACACTTTCCATCACTCAATGAGTACTCTCTGTATTTGTTTGTTTTATCAATGGGCTTGGCTTTTTCAAGTGTCCAATGGTCAAATTAATTGCATTCACTTAAAAAGGGTTAGATCTATTTGCCTCCCAAAACATCCCGTTCTCGAATTAAATTGTAAGACATGTCTGAACTAGTCGCTGATCGAGATTTGAAGTATTAATTTGACATAAGATCGTTATTTATGAGAATCGAATCACACCACATGAAGAGGCGGAGTTGGCACCACATCAGCCTAGGTTCTCTACCATCTAAGCTATCCCGAGAGCAATTGCATTTTCTCAATTGCAGAAAAATGAACCAAAATCGTTTATATTACGTTTTAAATTGGGTGAACATAGATTTTTTTCTATCGGTAAGTATCATTATAAAATTATCAATGATAATACAGAGGTTCGCAAGACAACAAAAAAAACTAACTAGTAGTACAATCCTCTATAAGAGTAGAATGAAGCCAACATGGCGGAACATTAAACCAAACAACTTGTTGCTCCGTACCATAAGTCCAATGAGGTAACATGTGAGCCGCATTGTTATTACCTCTTCCCGTAAACATGAAAGTGACATTAATGTTTCGCACCCAATGGTGAACATCCGTGATAACCACATCGATCTCTCTTAGATACTAACTTCTCCTTTCAAAATTCGCACCAAGTATTTCGAATCGCTTTCTATGTCCATATCATAAATGAGTCTAGATGTTTTCAGGTAAAAATTAATTTCAATAAATTAATTTTCAAGTCAATGATTAGTCCAAAGTTAATTTATTATCTATTCACCTAAATTACTTCACTATCATTAGTAAACATGATTGAGTATTTTTATATATAAATATCCAAATAAATTTTTTATATATAAACATCCAATCATGTACCAAATGATGTGTTATTATAAGTTTTTTTTACCATTCTCTAGTCAATTACATAAATCGAAATTTTGATAAAAAGATATCACAAAAATTTATCCGAACATCCAATCTCCTTAGGGTACCATATGTTGCTACAAATCTCTCTTGATCTTCATGAAAAATTGAACTCTAACCGTACAATCTACGTAATATGTAGCCAAACTTGAGAAAAATAATTTATTGGTGAAATGCAAATCTAATGAAAGTTTCTATGTTTAATGTGAAAATGTGCAATTAGTAGAACATGAAGGAGTACCTTAAATAACCAACTAGCTTGACCTAGTGATTATTGACCCATAACCTTTTAGGCGTGGGTTTAAGATCTGACGAGGATTCAAATATTTACGAATGTCTTTGCCCCATTATAGTGTAGATTTCTTACTTATATGATGTCATCAATCTTTATTTTCTTTTAAATTTTGGTGGTTAAAATTCAAGTCCATATCTTGTTCAGTAGTGTGACTTTGTCCTTAACGATTTATTTGTATAAATCATTTTTGGTTCATCTTCATTCCTTATTCCAACGAATTTTCTCAAGTAAATTGTGTTACAACATCTTCGACAAATACTACCACAAATAGAAAATGATCTATTTTTAATGGTAAGTGACAAATTGATAATTGGATTGTAAAAGTTGTTTAATTCATGTTGTTGCATCGTTTTACTTTTAAATGATACTAATAAATTATTCTCGCGCTCGCTTTTTAATTTGATGTAACACCCGTCATGATACTGTTCGGAATGTCACACCCCACGAGCTAGATTCGGCTTAAGCCTGGCTTAGCTCGAGACATTATTATAGCAAAGTACACTGACGTTTATCATACATAAATTAATCTTAAAAGATGTTCGAACCATAATGGGATTTTACCTATATTTCATCAAAAAGAGATTAACAAAACACACTAGCAATTATGCAATCTTATTTTATATGGAAGATGCCTTATAGCATTTCGTCTTTATATGAATGATTGTTGTTTATCTCTTACTCTTCTGAAATCCAATATGCATAAGTGTTCACTGTTCAGATATATGTGCGTTCATATATTTTACTTCAAAAAAAAGAAATTTATACTACAGGAGAAAACACCAAAAAGGACAAAGAATTTTGTCTTATGTTGTCGTATATACTCCATCTACGACAAAAAACATTTGTCGTATAAACTTAGTCATATTTGTTCAATTTTTCATAGGTTGTCTTATGCACGGAGCCCGATTAAACAATTGTACGGCCATACTTTGTCGTAGGTTGTCCTATGATATAAGGAAAAAATAAAATCGAAATTAACTTAATTTTGTCACAAGTTGTAGTATTTGCTTTTGTTACAAGTTGTTGTACATGCTTATATCTTAATAATAAATCTGAATTAATTAAATTGTCTTATTTTTCGTATTACTTTATTGAAAAAATGAAATTAATTATTTTGTCTTAGTTTGTCTTATATATTGGCTAGATTTTAAATTAAAATTAAATCGAAAACACACACATCTTTGTCTTATTTTGTCGTATATACTTATTTGGTGTTTGTCCTAATTTGTCATAATTGATCTGGAATTATAGAAAAAATATAAAGCTCAGAAGGTGCTATAAACAGCTTCTTAGATACACTGATACACATTCTTATACAATGATGTACAAAGAAAGAAACAATAATGTAAAATCAAATAAGCATTAGTATTCAAATCACATAAAGTTTTATTTTAAGTAAGCATAGTACTAAGTCGATTAATAAATTTAACAATCTCAAATCAAATAAACATGAATCTAACAACAAAATTATCATGACTTTGAGGGAGGAAGATAGAAACAAGTAGGAGTAGCCCATTAAAAAAAATAGAAGAAAAAAAAATTAATTTATTCTACTTCGAGTTGAGATGGAATTTTAAAAAGAAAAATCTGACAGGTTCGATAAGTATGGCGTTCCTGTCAGTTACTAATTGACAAATTATGCGTAATTTGGCGAATCCGACACGCACTGATCTGACAGGTTCGAAAAGGATGACGTTCATGGCAATTATTAATTAGCGAAGTCTGGCGAATCAGACAAGCACTGTTCTGACAGGTTCGAAAAGGATGGCGTTCCTGGCAGTTACTAATTGACAAATTATGCGTAGTAATCCGACACACTCTGATCTGACAGGTTCGAAAAGGATGGCGTTCCTGGCAGTTATTAATTAGCGAAGTCTGGCGAATCCGACAAGCACTGATCTGACAGGTTCGAAAAAGATGGCGTTCCTGACAGTTACTGATTAGCGAATTACGCATTGTCTGGCGAGTCCGATATGCACTGATCTGACCGGGTTCGAAAAGAATGGCGTTCCTGGCAGCAACTGATAGAAAATTGGCGATACGTGTTGTCTGACGAATCCGACACGCACTGATCACGGATCCGACTTGATCATCCAATTCTATGTTTTTTTTATTACTTATTATTAATGTATTGCAAATTCATGGAAATTCTATCAAATTACCATGAGTTTGAGGGAGGGTGTTAGGCTAGTGGCAACCCTAGCCCATAAACCCGTAGAGTATATTAGGGTTAGGGTTGACGTTAGTTTAATGTTAGTTATAAATATAGGTGTTCTATATTATCAATAAAATATCTACTTCCCTCTATATTTCTACAATTTGCATTATTATGTGAATTGGATTTAAACAATAATAAGGGGAAGAGAAAATTGATTATTTTGTATGCATGCTTCAATACTTGTTAAGTTAATTGATTACTACACTAACAGATGTGTGTTAATATTTTGTATGCATCAATACTTGTTAGTGAAAAATCTAGTGTCAAAGTATATATGGAATATTTTATGTGGAGAGTCTGTCATCTTAAGATGGTGGCTAACAATTAATCTTAAATGTGCCAAATGTTATATGCTATATTTTAGATATATATGTCCTGTAATTTCTCAACCATTTGATTTAGGCTTCTCAGAGCACCTTCTATTAGATGTTTTATTATTTTAGTGCGCACAACATAGAAATTCATGACCTTAGAGTGCGACAGAAAAGTTGTGTTGAATGTGTTGAATGCGAGAGTCATAGTTTTTTTTGTTTAATTGATTATAAATATTTCCTCTTCTAATAAGTGATTGCATGCATTGAGTTGAGAGTTGTGTATTTATTTTAGACATGAGTTATTTATTTTTCAATGTTTTCATAGCAATTGATGTTGGTTTTATTATTTTTCAAGATCAAGAATGAAGAAGAAAGATTGATGTAAATAAACGATGTTATTTTTTTAATGATTTTATGTAATTTTTATCACACATAATTTTTTGAAATAAAATATATTTGTAGTATATTTAATTGAATATAGTTTTGTTCTTGTAAGTTATATACATTTTTGCATATTTTTGTACTAATAGATCTAAAATGAAATACAGTAATATTTTATTTTAATTTTTTTTACTTAGACGGCGCTATGAGAAGGCTTTTTTACTTAGACGACACCCTTCTTAGCAGCGTTTTTTTGTGTGTCGTCTAAGGCCTTTTTTGCGTGCCGTCTAAGACCTTTTTTGTACTATGTTAGTTATTATTATTATGTTATGATTTTACCTTATATATTTGCACTAATTATGTAGGGTTTACGTTAATATATCGGACGATCGTAATTGGATGTACAATAGATCTCGTGATGATGGATTACCAAGTTATGATTTTTTGTTTGGTGTTAGAAATTTCTTAAAAGTTTCTGATGATCTTGCCCGACAATGAGATATGACAGAGTTTAGATGTCCGTGTAATAGCTTCCGAAATTTCTATTTTCACAATAAGAATGTAGTGGAGACTCATCTTTGTAAACGTGGTTTTGTTAGAGGATATGAAACATGGGTATTTCATAGTGAGGCTAATAATGTACAGGAAGATGATGTTGAACAACCTGGACGCGTTACATTTATTGATTCAAATGAATATGTGAATATGGTGACAGATGGAATGAATTGGGGACCCACATTAGATAGTTGTGAGACATCAGGAGGGGAGAATGTTGAGGTGTATGAGGATAACCAGTCTAATGTATCGGAAGATATGAACCCAACTGCAGCAGCATATTACAAATTACTTGACATGGCTAATGAACCATTGTATGATGGTTGTACGGAGTTCACGAAGCTTTCGATGATAAGTTATTTGCTTAATCTTAAAACTGAATCGAATATCTCACAAGTTACGTATAAACGATGAGTTAGTCTAATAAGAAGAGCTCTACCAAATAAGGGAGTTACGATACCTGTTGATTTTTATGAGGCAAAAAAGATGTTGTCTTCAATGTTTTTGCCAAAATAAAAGATTCTTGCATGTGTAAATAATTGCATGTTGTTTTATAAAGAGGATGAAAGTTTACATGTTTGTAAGATATGCGGGGAGGACATGTATGAACCACCAAGGGTTGGACAACAGAAACTTGTGGCACGTAAAGTGTTAACATACCTTCCTATTGCACCCCGACTCCAAAGGTTGTATATGTCTAGTAAGACTGCAAATGATATAACATGGAATTCTAGGACTAAGAGCAAGAAGGGGTGGATGAATCATCCAAAAGATGGTGTTGCTTGGAAAGATTTTGATGAATTATACCCTGATTTCGCTAACGAGCCAAGAAATGTGCGTATTGGATTGTGTACATATGGTTTTTAGGATTTAGGGCCTGTTTGTTAAAACTGAATGTCTGAATCTGAAGTCTGAAGTCTGACAACAAGTGGCTGAAAACTGAATGTCTGAACCTGAATGTTAACAGAATCTGAATAATGAAATATTTAAGTGTTTGATAACAGTTCACAGAAAAAGACTTAATTTAAGTCGAATTAACATAATTGCCCCATAGCATACTTCATTCATATATATAAATTACTAAACAAGTCATTTGTGTAAATATTATAATCTAAATTATAAATAGTATAAACATAATAATATGTCAATAAATATTAAAATTTTATACAATATAATTAATGTCATTCAATAAATTATAAAATAATAAAGAAGATAATTAATGTAGGTATAAATATTAAATATTTAATTAAAAGTTATAATATTTAAAATCTAAAAAGTAAAATATAACATAAAACAGGGACTAACAAACAAATAATTATGATTATTAGTCATATATATGTATCGACTGCCTCATCATCACTTCTTCATACACACATTATATCAAGATGTATAGTAATTGGACTGTTCACCAATCACACCCATTGGTAACGTAAACCATTATCAACAATCACAATCACAATTAATAAGCAAAATCTGTATCCAAATCAATATGAAAATAATATTTTAACAAATAATAGTAACAAAAAGATGCAAAAATATAACTAAAAATTCAATTTTTAACCAAAAGATAACATTATCATAATTAAAATAGAGAATTACATTGAAAATATATAGCATCAAAAATAAATTGAATAAAGCAAAAGAAAAATATTATTAATCTGTTTGACAAAAATTTCCTCATCAATTGAAGTAGATAATTTGGAGAAGAAATGTTGAAGAGAAAAGAAACGTGTAATCTATGAGGTTAGATTTGGGCAAACTGGTTTTTTGAGAGAATTGTGAGATTCAGTCATTGAGAGGAAAAAAATAAGTAGCAAATTTTCACTTAAAATTTTGTTAAGGATTTCATTCAGATCTGAATTTATTAAGTACTTAAATTTTTTTTGTTAACAAACAGATTTAATGAAATAAGTACTTAATTAATTAATTTTAAGTACTTAATGGATTTAACAAAGAGACCCTTAATGGTAAGTTTGGAGGGAATTACTCTTGTTGGCCGGTAATAAAGTGTGTGTACAACTTGCCGCCTGGGTTGTGCATGAAGGATCCTCATATGATGCTTACACTAATATGTCCGGTCCTCATAGTCTTGGGAGAGATTTAGATGTGTTTCTGAGGCCATTGGTGGATGAGTTGAAGATTTTATTTAATGTCGGTGTTATTACTTATGATGCAGCTTCTCGGTAGAATTTCAACATGAGAGTTTCATTAATGTGGACAATTAGTGACTTTCTGCTTATAGTATGTTATCTAGGTGGAGTACAAATGGAAGATCGTCATCACGCTACTGTATGAATGCAACTTCTGCATTTTACTTGGAAGGTGGTAAGTAACACAATTGGTTTGACTGTCACCGTCCTATGTTACGACGAGGACATCCATACAGGTCATACATAACTTCTTTTTATAGAGGCCACAAGTGTATGCAGCAATGTTGTGAGTGTTGGAAATTGATGTGTCAATTTCCTCAATTAGTGCCCGTGAACTATATCATCTATATATACGGTTCAACAACCGATAGTTATCTGAACTATCAGTAGTCTCACCCGAGATAATGCCGGGGGTCATCGTATGGCAGACTAGGCTCTCACGATGATCTTCGGGATTCGTGTATACGGTCTTATACGTTGAATCCCGATGCTTTCGTTACTCGGGCTATGAGGTCACACACGTAACAATTACCGAAGATACTTTCGAGTAGTGACCTGAAAGTGAATAAGGGATTTGATCCATATTGAGAAATTTCGGTTCGATCGAGATCGTGTCCCGACCGAACCGATGGTGCGCCCGGAATTGGTTCCGGACACACCATTTGGGGTTTATGTATTTATATATATATGTGAGATATATATATATTATCATTTATTGAAATGATTTAATTAATTAATGAATTAATTAAATAAGATATGATTTAATTAATTAATTAAGATTAATTAATTCCATCATCATGAATGGTTGACATCTTGGTGGCTACTTTATGCCTTGAGAAGGCTTTGTAAGACTTGGGAAGAACTCTTGTAAGAGAATCTTCCATGGACCAAGAGGCATTAACCATATGGATGGTTAATTTGTTTGTTTAGTGTATAATGTGTTTCATCATCCATTCTATATCATAAGATCATATAGAATGGGTAGACATCAAGCTAAGTATCACACAACTCTTGTTAGAGAACAAAAACAAACACACACACACTTCATCTTCAAACCCTCTAGCAAAACTCTAAGTGTTAGAGTATAGAAATTGTTCTATAGTTTGCTATAGTAGTTAGACTACACACTCCTCAATAACACACACTAGTCCAAGTGTGTCTTATAGCTATCTAAGGTATTGTTGTGGACTATTTCATAGTAGTTCCATATCACCTTGGTGATAGAAATTTCTTCAAGAAGAAAGCAAGGAGCAAGGTGTGGGGATAAGCACTTGAAGATCATATCGCTTCCGCTCACGCTTCAAAGGTATATCTTTGTAGCCACACTCTTTGATTATGTTAGTTGTAGCATATTTACACTATCTTTAAACATATACTTCTATGAGCTAGTTCTATTGTGTAAGTTCTAACGATCAACGAATTAGGGTTTTCTAGACATATGAACTATCGTAGTTCATTGTGTCTTGCAACCCCGGGATATTCTAACAGTGAGAGGCTTAGTAGACAACAAATATTTGCAGCAGTTCGTACGCTAAATCCTGATATCTTTGGTAAGTTCTATTCGAATAAAAAAATTTGAACCTCTAGATATGGTGACACATAATTGGACGAAGAGAAGTATTTTCTGGGAGTTACCATATTGGTTGAATGAAAAGATAAGACAAAATATTGATTTCATGCATACAAAGAAGAATAACGGCGACAATATGTTTTACAATCTTATGGACATAGTCAGGAAAACTAAGGACAATGCGAGTGCTAGGTCGGATATTGAGGCACATTGTTCCAGAGTAGAGATGCATCTTAGTGAGAGAGATGGGAAACTGTATAAACCTAAAGCAAAATACGCATTAGATCCCGCCCAGCAGAAGGTTGTACGTGCATGGTTCAGTTGTTTGAAATTTCCCGATGGTTATGTTTCTAATATTGCTAGAGCGGCAACAAATCCTAATTTTGCAGAACTAAAGAGTCATGACACCCATATACTTGTCCAGAGGCTAATTCCAATCGTGAGACGTCACCTCATCCCGGATGTGATTTGGGAGACTATTACTACGCTATGTAATTCTTTCGGGACTTATCGTCAACAACGCTCCGTGTTGATCATGTCAATCAACTACAGGAGAACATTGTAGAAATCTTATGCAAGATGGAGAAGATTTTTCCACCTTCCTACTTTGACGTTATGGAATATATCGGTTCACATGCCATACGAAACATTAAATGGAGGTCCAATTCAATACATATGGATGTATCCATTCGAAGTGTGAGTATTCAGTATAATATGATCATTAAATTCTTCTTTTTACATATAATAATTAAATTCTTTAATGTTACAAATTTATCAAGAGACTAAAAAGGATGATCCGGCAAAATGCGCACGTTGAAGGGTCAATTTGCGAGGCTTACTCAGTCAATGAGATATTTGATTTCTGTTCAATGTATTTTGAGGAACCCGTGAGCATGAGGAAGAATATGGCAGGTCGATATGAATGGAACCAGAGGACGATGATCGACTGTCTATTTTTGGATATCCTGGTCGCCCAACATCAAAATTGAAGTTACGATACTGGATGGATGCTACGGAGTATAACACTGCACATTTCTACATTCTAAGGAATACACCGGAATAAGACAAGTTTTAAATGTAAGTTTTATAACACTTCATATAATTATTTCCTTGACATGTTAATTTCGTAACTAGTGAACATATTTCAGAGAAGGACTAATGGCCCGTTCGGTCGTACACGTTTCATAGCAATCACCATTTGATCATACATGTTTCAAAATGTTCCATTTGATCACACATGTTTAATAAAGTGTCCCGTCAGGTCACTTCGTCAAACCTGCTGTTAAGTTGGCCGTTAGTGTGGTCACGTGCCCATCATGTAATAAAAAAAATTCAAATTAGACCCCAAGGTTTCAAATTAATGGAGGTGGACGGTAGGTTTTGGTCAATTATATTAGGTTGAATTGAACTCGATTTGTTCAACTTGGTTAATTTGATTTTCATTCGTGATTTTTAGCCTCTTCATGAGGTGTTTTTGACCTCTTATTTGAGGCATTTTTTGCCTCTTCAGAGCCATTTCGGAATTTTCTTCATGTTGATTGACTTGGTCAACGATGTTGGCTTCAAAATGAAGCATTTCTGAAGGTTGTAGGAATTAGTTTAATGATGCTTCTCTGTCCCTTTCATGAAGAAAACAAAAAAAGTGCTTTGGTCAAATGGTGTTTACTTTACCTCATCATTGGTGTGAAGCCTCTTCGTTTAATCGGACATTTTTTTTTCATGTTTTGAGCATGAAATGGTTTTAGTAGTTCGTTTATTTATGGGTTTTCTTGAGGATTGGAATTTGTATTTTGAGGCTTAATTGTGTCTAAAATGGTCATAAATGAAGAGAAAAGGTGTTAAACGGTGAAAAACAAGCTTGAAATGGTCGGTAATGGCGGTTTGACCGGATACCGGTCATCTTGTCCGGCGACTTCGTCGGAATCGGTTTGGCAGTGTGACGAACCCAAGAATGACTCAAGTAGCTAGGTGGGTTGACTCAGTTCCGTTTGAGTAGTGGTAGGTGAGGCTCATTAATGCTTAGTAAAGTGACTAATTTACCCCTCACCTGATGAGCATGTGACCACACTAACGGCCAACTTAACAGCAGATCTGACGAAGTGATCAAATGGAACATTTTAAAACATGTATGATCAAATGGTGAGTGCTTTGAAACATGTATGATCGAACGGGTCATTAGTCCTTCAGAGAATATAATGATTTTTTTTTTTGCAAATTAGCAATGAGGTGAGTTTCGAACGCATGACCTTTTGGTCACTAGCAAGAGTCTTTTCCACTAGGCTATTCGATTAACGCAAGAATATAATGAACTCTTGGATGAAATAGTTTACACTGACGTCCAGAAGGCCTCAAAAGCGAGAAAAAACTTTGCTAAATGGTTTAGTACTCGTGTAAGTTATTTAAAATTATTAAATACACTATTTTTTGAAGATAACATGAAATTACATTCAACTTATATAATAATTGTGTAAAATTTAGGTACAAAACAACAATGAGTTGCCAAGTATTAATAGTTTTTCTTGTGTGCCGGATACAGAAATCAAAAGATTCAAAGGATATTTTGTAAATGATTTTTGTTTTAACACATGCAGGAGTAAGACCACTTATAACAGTGGTGTATGTGTTCAAGGATTGATCTACAATGAAGATGATCAAACTATTATGGAGTATTTGAGATCTAGGAGTTGAATTATGGGCTAGGATTGAAGTGCATACTTTTCAAATGTTATTGCTTTGATACAAAAAAGTACATGAAGGTTCACCCGAGAAACAAAATGGTGAAAATAAAACATAAAAGTAGAGCCTCAAAGGATGACCCATTTATATTAGCATCACAAGTTCAACAAGTTTAATATGTGAAATATGTTTCTGATGCAAAAGATCATAAAGCATGGCATACCGCAGTAAAGACAAAAGAAAGAAGCCGGATTGATTATAGTTATAGCAAGCATGTCGATCTTGACAACTTAATGGCCAATGATATATTCTAACAAGATGAACAACATGCACAAATTCGTGTCCAATCCCGTGATGATCTTGACGATCCGCTTACCATTGTCGATACTGAGAACTATGTTGTTTGTGACCATATGTAAGGCGTCAAAGTGATCATAATGATGGTAATGAGGACGAAGATGATGAAACAGAGATGCAGAATGATGAAGACGATGATGATTCCGAGATGGAGGATGATAAGGATGAAGAATCGGAGATGTAGGATGATGACGACGATGATGACGATGAACAATGAGCTAATCTGTTGAATATTGTTGCATTTAATAGGTGAATATTTATGTTGACCTGGATGAACAGTCACGTAAGATAAAAGAATTTCTTAGATGAAGATGTCTCGCCACATTTTTCATTTGGGTTGTATTGTATATATACTTTTATAAATCTGTAGAGTTAATTGCACTTTCATTTGGAACATCTCTCAATGCATTTTTCACTTTATTTGTGATATTATGAATATGTTGAGAATTTTGGCAGATTAGCACTATTTAGAGGTCTTTTTTAACTTAGAGCATCCACCATTTTTTTTTGCAGAGCACTAGCACCATCCTTTACAAAAATACTATTTTGCCCTTACTTCCTAATTGAACATCATCTTCTTCACCATTCCACCACCACCAAAACCTTTTCTTTAACAACCACCACCACCACCACCATCACCATCTTTACAAACTCACCACCACCTCAAATTCAAAACTTTTTCTTTAACAACCACCACCACCACCATCACCATCTTTACAAACCATTCTACCACCACCAAAACCTTTTCTTTAACAACCACCACCACCACCACCATCACCATCTTTACAAACTCACCACCACCTCAAATTCAAAACTTTTTCTTTAACAACCACCACCACCACCACCATCACCATCTTTACAAACTCACCACCACCTCAAATTCAAAACTTTTTCTTCCTTCTTCTTTATAAACCCACCAACTATCACATCCTTTCCACCACCTCGAACTACCTCACCAATAACATCACCAACCACCCTCACCCATAACAACCCTACCCACAAGAAATCGCGCCTCCCCCCCCCCTCCCAATCCCGCTGTGAAATCACCCCCCTCCCCAAGCCCTTATGAAGTCGGCCCATCCCCCTAAACCCCTCTGAAGTCGCGTCCACCCCCCCCAAACCCTTGTAAGGTTCCGAAATTGTGATGGGGTGGGGGTGGGGTTTCGAAAATTATGGGTGTGAGGTTGTTGGTGGTGTTGGGTTTGTGAAAAAGAAGATATTGGGAGGAAAATAAAAATGGTGGTGGTTTCGAAATTGAGGTTGTTGGTGGTGATGGGTTTGTAAAAGTGGTGGTTATGGTGGTGAAGAAGAAGAAGAAGAGATGATAGGAAAAAGATGAAATGTAGGGTATAGATGTAGTTTGTTTTAAATTTAAGGGCAAAATAGTCTTTTTACGAGGAGAGGTGCTAGTGCTTTGCAAAAAAAAGAGGTGTGTGCTCTAAATTAAAAAAGACCTCCATATAGTGCTAATCTGCCAAATTTCTCTGAATATGTTGACCTCAATGGAGTATTTGTTTTAGCAGCCGCTTTTGCACTTGGAGCACTTTGACATTATTGATAAGGTTGTCCAACAAGTCATGAAATGTGCAAACTTTTAATTTCACACTGTCGTTTCCTTCACTAAGAGCATTCACAGCAGTTACCCTATTAAAATCTCTGAAATTTCCTCTTTATATTAACTTTATCATTTTAAACATTGCCTTTTACCTTAAAGACAAAATCAAATTCCTCAATTCTTACTCTATCCATCAATAAAATATAGAATATACAAAGAATAAAAAAAGAAAATATTAACACATTATTTTTGCAATACCAATTTTATTAAAATTCATTAAAATCCTTCAAATTTATTTCTAATACCAATTTTATTATTTTAAAGTTTGCATTTTAACTTTTAAAATAAAATCATAATACCTAATTTTTACCCTATATATCAATAATATATAAAATAGAGCAAATTCATAATAGAAAGTAAAAATTATACCAAAAAATATAAAAATGGTTCCAAATTAGACGATCAAAACTACAACAAGACAGTGACGGAAAATGAAGTAGGAAGATTTATTTAACTTTGACTATGAGAATCACACCAAATATTTCAAATTGTATAGTATATATTACCCTTCTGGTTCAAAAAAAACCAAAAAAAAAATCTAATGAAAAGTGAAATAGCCTACAAGAAATTATACAAATCAAACTCTCAATTGATTGAGAGTAAATTGGGAAGCAGCATACTTTTCGAGATAAAATATAAAAGGGTGTTGTGTGCAGTTAAAATTGGAACAAATATAAAGAGGAGGGGGTGGGGGAGGAAAGGGAAAGAAATAATTGGGAGCCAAGGGAGGGAGTCCCAATATTTTCACTCTCAAATAGAGGAGTGTAAATTTTTTTGTAGGGTCCACTTAACATAAGGAGGCTGAAAAAGAATGTTTTTGTTGAATTTGACATCTTCCAACCCTAAATAAGTGCTAAGGTAAAGTATGAGGAAACTGCTAATAGTGCTCTAAGGAATTTTTTTAGACTTTCAAATACCTTTATCAAAGGTATAGCT
>CM016568.1:4563221-4673474 GCA_003412495.2 Echium plantagineum | reverse complement strand
TATAAATGTATTAACTTCTCCTAGAATAGTTTCCGGTGCGAAATGAAATTCATAGGATATATATGTATAATTCAAAAGAGAAATAATATTATTTAATAGGATTCTTTTCTTATTTCCCTACCATTGATCCAGTTTAAGCTTTCGAGCGATTGGAGTCAGTGGAAGTTCTTTTCTTTCAATCAAAGCAAAGGGCTAAAGTGGTGCTTCAATTTTTGGAAATTTCTAATAAAATCGGAAAATTGGAGTTATCTATTTCAACAAGATATTATTGCAAACAATTTAAATAACAATTAAGGTGAAGCAGGGTCACGAACGACATATAGAAATAACCTACCATAAATGACTTTCCGCTTCTTCTTTCTGCAGAAAAGAGTATATATGAATATCAAAATTACTAACTAATACAGAGTAAGAGTATAATATGAGATAAATTTATCTCCAACAACGTTCGAACCCATGACCTCTTTTTTTATTTATTTTAAAAACCCACCCACCGCCCCTTTAGAATGAGAATCGAACCCAAGACCTCTAAGTCACTAGAAGACATTCTAACCACTAGGTAATTCGATCTTCACTCGAACCCATGACTTCTTGCATGAAAGGTTGGGTCGGATGCCACTAGGCTATGGAGTCATCGGCCCAAATTTGTCCCTTTTGACTTATTTTTATTGAAGTTTAATGTTTCCTTCAACATAGAGACTAAATTACACATTTTCCATCAATATCAGAAATCATTTTGGTAAATTGTATATTTATATATACACATTTGTTCGAGTGCCAAAAAGAAGGTGCCAAAAATACACATTTGTTCAACAGTTCAGGTGATTATTTGAAAAGATCGATGATTGAAGTTTAAGTGTCTAGATTAATGAAGAAAAAGTACTTTTAATTTCTTTTTAGGGCAAAAGGCATCAACAATCACTCATGTTTCACTAAATTCATCGTTCTCTCACTCATGTTTCATATGGTCTCATTCACTCACTCATCTTCCAAAAGCGGTTCCAAGTGGTTATTCCGTCAACTTTTCCGGTCAATCAATGGTTAGTCAACTATTTTGTCTCCCGTTGACTTTTTGAGGGCAAAATAGTCACTTCACATCTATTTTTTCTAAAAACAAAAAACTGAAAGGTGTAAATTACAAATTATGCCCCCTATTTGTAAATGTAGTAGTTAAAGAAGTTTTAAGGAGGGGCAAAATAGTCATTTTAAATTTTTATATATAAAAAAATAGATATGAAATGACTAGTTTACTATTAAATGAGTGAGTGAACGGTGAAAAGAGTAAAACATAGGTGATGGTTGATGTCTTTTGCCCTTCTTTTAATAATAACTACAAAGGATACCATTGAATTTAATTCGAGAACATTTTCATAAATCTTATTGCTTTCACAATATAACAATTAAATAATTATTTATATTCAAAATTTGAGTACAAAAAAGTTACTATTAGTTAGGATTGAGAGATCACATTTAGTAGAGTAGCTAGACATACATGCTTTACTCATGACATTTAGGTTGATAGGCTAAATCAAAAATAAAGCAAGGTAGTGGCAAATCTTAACTACTTTTTACTACTGATCAAGTTCATCATATTATCAAGCACGGTAGGAATAAATCATAAAGTTCATTATCTCCTAATTAATTACTATATTAAGGTCCAATCACAATATCGTCAAAGGAATTTGAAATCACTTAGTCCACAATTAATCAAATTCACAAGCCACATCCCAATTGTCTAATCAAGATTTCACATTATGACGAAAGGGCATGCTAATGTATCTAATCATCGAAGTCAAATACAAATCATTTTCACCATCTACACGGTTAATTAATCTTTATCCTCTTTTTTGACCAAATTAAAGTGTATATAATTTATCCAAGACTTCTAACCTTGTGGTATTGGACATGATGAGCCTCTTTTCAAGAGGTCTCTAAGGTCCGATTCTCGTAAAGGGGTATAATTAAATATATTTTCTCTGCTTTCGCGGCTGCCTTTGCAGCGGTTCAGCACCCATTCAGTGAGATTTCTAGGTGTTTCGGCGATTTCCAGCACCCACTCAGTGGGATTTTCAGGCGTTAATTTGGAGATCAAATTCATATTCATGTAGCGAAAGTTCATTGGAGCATCGGTCAGAGAAGACGAAGCACTTTATTTGGAGCTTAAACTCCCATTTACTTAGTTTAGAAAGTATTTAATATCGCATGATATTTGTAACTTCTATCGTTTAAAAAAAAATGTATATAATTTCATACCAACATAATTAATATAATGTCAAATTGAAACATATATTTCTCAACTTCCAATCATAAATAGTTCTTCTAATAATTCAATAATCTAGGTTTAAAAATGTATCGTCTTACAGAAATATGGATGTCTTCGTGACGAAAATTAGCAATAAAAGAAACATCAATTGTGATCGATTTTCTCTATTATTATTATGACCTATGTATGATGTATTAGAAGCCTATAAATATACATCATTGTATTGTTATCTACACAACTAAAGGAAAATAAAGATATCTTCCTCTTGTCTATTATTCTTTATTTATTGTTTTAAATAGTTATACTCATAACATATTATTAGCAGGATAAGTTTACTATGTTTCGGAAGCTCCTTAGGAATTTCAATAATACTTCCTATTATCATAAACTAGTATCTTCATCTTTACATATAAATTATAAACATATGTGATTGTTCTAGTAGAACATAATCAATTTATAAAAAATTGGTAGTGTGAATGCATAATGCGGTTTATCAATTAAAACATAATTTAAACACACTCTCCCCAAATGTTTTGAGGAAGATTGAATTGTAAACATTGAGCACATGCCACATTTAAGATATGACGATTTTTACGTCCGCACGCACATTTTGTTGAGATATTCTGATGTAACATGTCAATTTTTATCATAAAATAAAATTAGACAGATAATTTTTGTGCATTATCACTCGGGAGAATTTTAACACACCGAGAAAACTGAGTTTTCGCCATGGCACAAATTTTTTCGATTAATTGAGGAACCTCATATTTACCATCCATTAAAAATATCCGAGTAGGTCGTGAACAATCATCAAGTATTATTAAAAAATAGCGAGCATCATTACTAGCATATACATATTTAGGACACCAAATATCACAAAGTACCAAACAAATATACGAGGTTGTTTTTCTTTAAAGAAAACACTAATACTAGATAATTTTTGAAGTACCACCCCTACCAATGTCAAAATTAACAGTACCTCGTAACTTGAGATAATATTTTGGCAATGATACAATTAACGGACAATTCTTCGTAGAATCCATTGCCACTTTGTTCGACTAGTAAGAAGAGACAAGAACATATTGGAACCAATAGACCCCAAAGGGAGAAGTCAGGATATCATAAAAATCCAAAAATAAATGAGCATTACCAGTCATAAACCAATAAATGAATTTTACCTATAAAGATTTAGTGGATGACTTATTGTTATTAATATCAGACATAACATAAGCCAATTATGTGTTGCTCAAAGTAAGAAAATGAGATGCATCCCCGACACTTTCACTTCCACTTGATTGCCCCCAGCGAGGTGTAGTATGCCTCCCTACTGTTGTTGCAAAACCACCCCGACCTCAATAGTGGCAGCCTCTAAAGCGCCCCGACCGACCAAATCGTCCTCCACGACATTCGCCCACCGGATCTGGATAACCATGGAGCTTAAAACAACTTTTCTTGGCATCACCTTATTACCACAATCAGAGAAAACACGAGGTATATAACCTGTTGACACAATCTTATTAGGAGTCATATTAAAACGACCAACACCACTAGTAGCAAAGCGCACATGCTCAGAATTGGTTCGCTGACCTTTAACAACACCATGATATCTTTTCATAGTAAATTGTTAAGAGTCTATGAGGTTCCATTCTAAAACCAATTGGTAATAGAAGAAGTAGCCCAAGATCTTATATATTGACCCGGGAGGACACCGATATCCGATGTGTGTGTGCATCTTAACAATTCCCTTCACGTGTAACCCAATCATCGGCAGAATTTTTCCATGCCATCATCGGCGGAATTTTTTCATGCCGGTATTATTTGCCGGAATAACATCGGCGGGGTTACGCGTGCCTCTATAACTCGGGCTTGGCTTATGATACTATGTTAAAATTCTATGGAGTTCCACTCTAAAATCAATTGACAATAAAAAAAAAGTAAATTTTTTAACATAAACACCAGAATAGGCAAATTTGAGAGAGGACAAAATACCTAAAATTATTTAATGAAGCCAAGAGGTCATCTAACTTGTGCATGTGGCATCATATATTTCTAGCATTGAAAAACTACTCATAACTTCGCAATTGTATATGTTTTAAATTTATAATTTATCACCCTTTATAAAAGTGATGCATTATATTTGTAAGTTCATTTTATACTCAATGTTCATATGTTTATGCCAATTTAAATATTATAATATCTATCTAAATATAATGTAATTTTTATTATATTATGATTGTTATATTTAACCGTATGTAATTATACTACATCAATCATAAGAAAAAGTTTGTAAAACAATATTTGAATAAGATTTACATATTTGACTTTGGAGAGATTATTAGTATATATATTACACAAAAAAGAATTAATGTGTTAAGATTTCATACATTGCATCATAAAATGAATTGTTCAAAGATGAAAAAGTGAATTAATCTACACATTTAATCTTAAATTTAGGTTGCCTAAAATAAAAAGAAGTTAAGGGAATTTGAATTATCTAAACCACAAATTTAAAAAATGCACTTGTTTTCACTAAACTAGAGCTACTATTTGTTCATTCTATATGTACAATCAAGTAGGCCTGTAATCGAGCCGAATCGAATCGAATATTGCAAGGTTCAAGTTCGGTTCGATCACCTACGATCCTTTTCGAACCGAACCATTCGATTTTGGGAATACTTAAAGTCGAGGCTCGGTTCAAGGTTCATGCATTCAAATAGTACTCCGAGCCGAATCTTTTCGAGTCGAATACGTCGGGCTATTTCGAACCGAAACGTTTGATAACAGGCCTAGGCATGCCTCATGAGGGGGAGCGGCGTGGGGGAGCGGCTTTTGAGAAGAGAAGAGATGAGGGAGGGCTGAAGGGGAGGGTGATCTGGAGAGTGGAGATTAAATAATGAGGAGTACACTCTACATAGAAGGGAATATATGTGGGTTGATAAGGATTTTATCATTAAATACATATATGGTGACCGACCCTAACCTTTTCAAACGGTTCGGCTCAATTTTGGAAATACTTATGTTAGCACAAGAGTGCTTGTTAGCACAAGAGTGCACAGAGTGTATTGGTCACGTTTTTCCTGAAGAGACCAACTGTTAAACAAATCTATTGAAATGAAAGTATAACAGTGAGCTGAAGAAAAATCATTACGAAGATAAGCATTAAAGACATTAAAGACTAATTCATGAAGAGCAATTACGGAAGATCCTAGAAGATCACGTTGAAGATTTGGACGTAGGTCAACAACGTGTGGACAAAGGAAACATGGATTAGGAAAGGTCTTGTCATTATGGAGCGGGATTATGTTGGATTCGTTTATGGTAACTTTGATTACTAATATGCGCAATCAATGACAAGATGCCAAGGGCCAAGATTCACATTACCTTATGTGATATTCAAGAGAGTTAATGTATATTGACCTAGCCCGTCAAGATACACAAGGAGGCCCACGACCTAGGCCTATAAAAGGAGCACTCACCGTAACTGGAAGATGTCGACTTTTGTAGAGAGCACAAGAGCAATAGAAGAAGCTTTTATTATCTAGTTTAGTGCTAGGTCGTCTAGATGTGTTAGAAGATCAGATCTATCTTCTAATTGAATTTCCGATTGATATACCACCATTAGGTATTATCAATAGTGATGTTTTAATCTCTACCTTTCACCTTTGATTTGTAAGTATCGGGAGATACATTCTGTAAGGGTAGATCCCATGTAGAAGAGTCTAGGTTTAGGCGTTAGTGTACGGGGAGCGTACAGAGTAAGACCTTCCTTGTAAATCTCAGTATAGTGAAGTTTTTCCTTGGACAGACAGTCCCCCAGATGTACGTGCGTTGACACGGAACTGGGTTACCAACTTTGTGTCCTTTTTATTCTGTATCTTATTTATTGCACACTGACTGTCATACTGCTATAGCAGTTCAATCTACCAAACAGGATACACACTGTTCCCTCTTATAGCTAAGGAAACTAGTGCTCATAAAGCCTGGTCAATCCTAGAAGAGAAGTATACTTCAAGAATTCCCTCACTTAATCTTGATGAGATTAGGATAAACTGGCAGGAGATCATGATGAATGATCGTGAGACCATCCAAGATTATCTCACCAGATTTCAGAAATTGGTGAATCTAAGAGTCTCTATTGGCTTGATGAGTCATAATGAAAATTACACTAAGAAATTTTTGAGTTCTCTTTCTCCAAAATTTCAAGAAAAAGTAAAGGCCATTGAAGAAGTTGATCCTCTATTCTCGTGTGAATTCTCCTGTATAACCAGAAGCCTCTCCATCTTTGAAGCTCAGCTTGACAATGTCATAACTACTGACCATAACACCAATTCTACTCAGATTGATCAACCTGATCAAAAGAAAAGAGGTTTATTTAGGTGCTTTGTATCCTGTGTTTCTCAGGGAGCAGATAAAGACAATGAAATATCTGATGATGAGAATGATATGTCAGCCAAAGAGCTAGAAACTGAATATAAACATCTTTTTCACAGCTGGAGTAATTTAACCAAAGCTTTCATTAAGCTAAAGGAAGAAAAAGACAAACTCGAGTCTGAGAATGTATCTATTCTCACTGAAAATTTAGAATATAAATCAACTGTTGGAGTGTTAGAAGGAAAAATAGCAAGTTTGGAAAAGGGCATCAAGATGATGAATCCTAGCACCAACATGTTGAATGAAGTTTTGCTTCTTGGAAAACATCCTGGTGATCATGAAAGGATAGGCTATGAAAATCAACAAAGACACCAAGGAGCTGCAAAAAGAATCGCTTAGCCCCGTTCATCTTCGGCGCAAGAGCGCTCGATCAGTGACCAAAATTTTCTCACACTCAAACTGTCCAAGTAGAAGAAAAGGCAAAAAGGAATTGAAGATGTACCAACTGTGGAAAACGAGGTCACATTGCTCCTTTCTGCTATAAGGTCTATGGCAAGGGAAAGAACATATATATGCTCAAACAAATATGGGTACCTAAGACACAACTGGTAAGCCAAGTGGTGGTAACTGTTGATAAGGCACCCCAGCATGAGATTTGGTATTTTAACAGTGGCTGTTCAAGACACATGGCTGGAAATGACAATCAAACAATGGGAACTCTTAATGTTCCAGGGCTTCCATGCTGGGGTGCCTTATCAACAGTTACTACCACTTGGCTTACCAGTTGCGTCTTAGGTACCCATATTTGTTTAAGCATATATCTGTTCTTTCCTTTGCCATAGACCTTATAGCAGAAAGTAGCAATGTGACCTCGTTTTCCACAATTGGTACATCTCCAATTTCTTTTTCTCTTTTCTTCCACTTGGACAGTTTGAGTATGAGAAAATTTTGTTCTTCTTTTTGCAGCTCCTTGGTGTCTTTGTTGATTTCCATAGCTTATCCCTTCATGATCACCAGGATGTTTTCCAAGAAGCAGAACTTCATTCAACATGTTGGTGCTAGGATTCATCATCTTCACACCCTTTTCCAAACTTGCTACTTTTCCTTCTAACACTCCAACAGTTGATTTATATTCTAAATTTTCAGTGAGAATAGATACATTCTCAGACTCGACTTTGTCTTTTTCTTCCTTTAGCTTAATGAAAGCTTTGGTTAAATTACTCCGGCTGTGAAACAGATGTTTATATTCAGTTTCTAGTTCTTTGGCTGACATATCATTCTCATCGTCAGATATTTCATTGTCTTTATCTGCTCCCTGAGAAACACAGGACACAAAGCACCTAAATAAACCTCTTTTCTTTCGATCAGGTTGATCAATCTGAGTAGAATTGGTGTTATGGTCAGTAGTTATGACATTGTCAAGCTGAGCTTCAAAAATGGAGAGTCTTCTGGTTATACAGGAGAGTTCACATGAGAATAGAGGATCAACTTCTTTAATGGCCTTTACTTTTTCATGAAATTTTGGAGAAAGAGAACTCAAAAATTTCTTAATATAATTTTCACTGTCTCATCAAGCCAGCTGAAACTCTTAGATTCACCAATTTCTGAAATCTGATGAGATAATCTTGGATGGTCTCATGATCATTCATCATTATCTCCTGCCTGTTTATCCTAATCTCATCAAGATTGAGTGAGGGAACTCTTGAAGAATACTTCTCTTCTAGGATTGACCAAGCTTTATGAGCACTAGTTTTCTTAGCTATAAGAGGGAACAGTGAGAGATTTACACTAGACAGTAGTGCATGCAAGGCTCTGTTATTGGCCAAGGCATCCTCTTCTTCAGCTTTGGTCCATATATAGATTCTGGCTTCTCAGATGCTACTCCTTCGAGATCCTCCGTAGGAGGTTTCCATTCATTGATCACAGCCCGCCAGGTAGCCTCGCTTAAAGCCTTTACATAAACAGTCATCTTAATTTTCCAGTACTTAAAATCAAGGCTCGGTTCAAGATTTATGAACAGTACTTCGAGCCGAATCTTTTCGAATCAAATACGTCGGACTATTTCGAACCGATACGTTTGATCACATGCCTATATATACATATAATATATTTACATTGTTTTAAAAGATTAGGGGCCTCCAAAATTCTCGGAGCCTGGACGGTATTCCATCCCTGCACCTTAGGGCTGGTCTTACAATGAATATTACTTGGGATGTGGAGGCTTCAATCTTGAGCTTTTGTGAAGACAAGAAGTAACATAACTAAAAAAAAGTGGTTAAAGCTTAATATGAATAAAGAAAAACTTAATTATAAGTTGGATGTCGATGGCTCAATACCTTGATGGTATCTGTCCCAAGATTATAATTCATATGTTTTGAATTTAAATTTTATTGGGATAATTTATCCCACATTTTACTATAACTATCTATTAACTAAACTTTTTTATATTCATTATTTTTAAGGGTCAAATGGATGAAAGATCATTGAAGTTTGTTAAACTTTTCACTTCGATAACCCTCTTGTCAAAGTGAGTGTTTTGGATCATTTAATTACATTTTTTCGCTAAAATTTGGTCACTAGGCCGTTTTCAATGATTTTGGGTGCAATTTGTAAGTTTTTAACGAGGGTAATTTTGTCCATTCACATTTATAGTCATTCAATCATCTTTTTTTAATTTTTTTTTAAAATTTTATTAAAAAATATTTTTTATTATTTAAAAATAATTTTTTTTAAATTCTTTATAATTCTTTTTAAATTAAAATAAAACTTGGAAACTGATATACTAAAAAACTTTAAAAAAAATTCATGTCTGTTATTAGTATATTAGTTTTTCAAGTAGTATTTTAATTTAAAAATTAAAAAAACTTCAATTTTTTTTAAATTAAAAAATATTTTGAAACATAATTAAAGAAAAATATTTTTAAAAATTAAAAAATCATTTTTAATAAAATTTAACAAAATTTTAGAAAAAGATGTTTGAATGTCTATAAATGTGAACGGACAAAATTACTCTCGTTAAAAACTTACAAAATGCACCCAAAATCTTTCGAAACGGCACATTGACCAAATTTTAGCGAAAAAGTATAAATAAGTGATCTAAAACACTCACTTTGAAAAGAGGATGATCGAAGTGAAAAGTTTAGTAAAGTACACTGATTTTTCATGCCTTTAACCCTATTTTTAATATCACTTTCTTCATACTCTCCTCCAGCTATTTATATATCCAATGATCAAGTCAACAAATCACATGGTGACGAGTTATACATGATTTTAATCTCGGTTTAGATCATTCACATCTTAGTGCTTAAAACTCCTCTTATGTCAAATATTTGATAAGACTTGACATACAGTATGAAAAAGTAGATGCCCTGTTTCTAATTTGTTCCATATTTTTTCACATCACATTTTATATTTGCACATTCCCTTAATCAATTCTATGTACAAAATCATATATATAACCACTAACTATAACACTAAAATTAACTAGAAAAAAAAACTATAACACTAAAATTATATTGTAGAAAAAAGTGGTCTAACAAACTGATTTTATGAAATAATATGGTACGAATATGTGCAGTACCACCCGATTCTGAACGGTGAAAAAATATCCAAATAATACATGATCACACACTATTACATTATTACACGGATTATATGTAAGTAAGAATTATCCGAAGAATGTATAATCACAAAGATCAAATCAAGAATGAAACAAATTAACGCGTAAGAATGGCCCAACTGGTCAATGAAATAGTTGAAATGTATACTCAAGAGAACGGTGTGGATTTGATCCACAACAACGACGTATATTATATATGGGGCTACACTACATGCACAGTCAAACAGTGTTACTTTTTACTGTGAAATAACCACTTTGCCCCTCTCTCAAGTTATTCAATCACTACCTTTGCAAATAGGCGGGGGGCATAATTGTAAATTTACTCCAGACAAGCACTATTTAGGTGTGCATATAACAGATGAGTATATATATATGAATTTTTCAAAGAGAAACCTCGTGACTCAAAGGAACCGAAGTCTGGGACACCAGGTCAGGGTTCTGGAAGGCTGTCGGTAGACTTATAATGCCAGTTTACCTGACTGCGACAATTTACAGTCTAGCATCGTATTGTCCGAGGAAGATTAAACCTCCCTCCCGTTATAAAAAAGAAAAAGAAAAAGAGATTGAAACAAAATTGAAGCTTTCTTCTAAGCCATCACAAGTGGGACGAAGGAGTGGTGTCAAATCATCAGTTATGAACTCTACATTACGCCCAATCATTTAACATTTACCAAAACGTTTGTCCACTTCCAGACCCTTTTGTCTTGTTACATGACTTACATCAAACTCAGAGCTCTCAACAAAAGGCTGGGAGGTTAAGAGGGGGGAACTGGGAAGCCATTTTCACTATAGGTTGTTCCAGCTACTCCTTGTACTGTATTATTCCAAACCTTCAACACCACGCCCCCCCCCCCCCTCCTCCCCCACCCCCCCACCATTCATTAATGTCATACCCCTCTTATTTTTTATTCAAAACCATTTTTATTGCACAAGTTATATTTGTTTGTTTATTGAAGAAATCTTGAGTCGGAAGTAACTATTATTTCGACCTCCGTTAGTAGTAACTATATCTTATTTAGAAGAACACCATAATAAATTTAACAAACGTAGTAACTAGTGAAAGTTCTTTATCCACTACGTGTGTTAGACCACATGTTAAAACAATAGGTTTAACAGAAATGAATGACAAGTAACTAAATCAACACACAGAACTTGGTAACCCAATTCAGTGCACAAGCACCGACGTCTGGGGGCAGCCTACCCAAGTGAACAATCCACTATATGAAAAGTGTCTTACAAGAAGGGACTTATTAGTATGCCCGCATACTATCTATCGCCCTATACTATGCCTCTTCAAATAGGCTCCGTACGGCTATATCACTCTCTATGTGATTTAGGGTTTACAAGATTTAATGTAGAAAACAATCCTCACTGTTGTTGAGATTCAGCAACTGTAGAGTCAGTATAGAAGCTTAAAGGGAATGTGCTTCTATACAAAATAGCCTAGAACATTATAACACAAATTGCTTAAAAGCTCTATTGTGTATGAGTAAATAAAATGTATATCAAAGATGTGTGTTACTAGTGAAGTAACCAGCTCCTTTTAGACTAGGCCTTCGGCTCTTCTCATTGAATCAGTCAATCGTGATTAATTGCATAATGATTGACAATGACTGCATTAATGCTCCTTCTCATTGTTGACCACGGCCGCATTAATGTCCCGTAATTACTTGGTCTTCTGACGATTATGTCCGTAGCATAAATCACTCTAATTAGCAATAACCACGCTTGATTATTTTAGAAGGAGTTGACTTGATTAATCATATGACACAATGTTTTTTTTGAATTAACGTCTTTAATGTATTGTTGCCAACACTTGGTGTAGTGAAAAACTACATCCAACACATGTACATCCTATGTACCAACAACTAGTTTAGATTTTTGTTATTTAATTTGTTTCTCAATATTTTCTGAAACGATGCTACAAAATCTTTTTTGATGATTAAATTGGATATTGTCCAGAAGGAGTGGTATGGCTATTTTTATAATAGGTTAGTGAAGGATATCGTAATAAGATAGATGAGATGTTTGAGTTGTTCATATTCGCACTTGATAATTTTCTTTCATACATTGATTTGGAATGCATAAGAATAGATTGTTGAATGTTAGTGGATATTTTGTCTTCATACATATGGTTGTTTTCGTTTGTGTGTATATAGGTTGCTGTTCTTGTTAATTAATTGTGCTAGAAAATTAGAAAACAAGCAAATATTGAATAAACAATATTTTTTTAAAAATAGACATTAGATGACGCTCAATCAAGTGTTGTCTAAGACTTTTTCATTTAAACAACATTCTTCGTAATAACATTTTTGTATTGTTTAAGGCATTTTTCTGAGAGTCTTATAATTCTTGTTTTGTACTAGAGATATATATACTATATTAACATTCACTTAATTATATTTTCTTTTCGCTTAATAATCAATAAGGTAGAAAGTCAATTTTATATTATATTAATGGCTTAATTTTATTTGGGCACTTGAACTATCAGAAGTTTTCCAAATAGGTACTGGGTGATCTTTTTATTCCACGTAGGCGCCTCGACCCAAAAATTGGCACCTAAACTTTTGGTTTTCAAATTTTTTCGGATTTCTCATATTTTTGACATTTTAAAATTGTTAATCCAAGGGCAGATTACTCATATTAAAAATATGATTTTTTGGAGGCAAAATTTATAGAAAAGTTCAGGTGCGATTCCAAAAAAAATATTTTAGCGCCAACGTTGGAGAAAAAGTTCAGGTGTCAGACGAAAAAACATTAATTTTTATTTATAACTACCATTTTTAGTACACTAACAAAATTTTAGACAACGTAACACTTCGTACTTGCAGCAAAAGCATACTCTTTTGCAAATTTTGACAAACTTGCCAACCTTCAGGAATAGTATCTCACATACAATATATGGCAATTGGACATACATTTTTTTGACCTACACAGTTAGAAAGGAATTGATAATCATACTCGACGACATTGAGGCTTAAAACTTGAAAAGATAGTAGAAACAACTCTGGAAATTGGAATTATAAAATGTTTGTAGCTTATAAAGAATAATAACTAGGATACTACATTACCGCATAGCACAAACCAACGATAGTTTTTTTGTGCTTCAAATTCTACAACTTTAATAATAAAATCATTTATCATACCCCTGTGCTAACAATCTGGTAAAAGAATCCACCTGTGCATTTCCTCTAGGAGTAATATATCTAAGACCTGTCTACATTGCAAGAACACCCCTTCCTTCAATTGTGTGCAGCCTTCTTTGGTTTTCTACATTGTGTACCATGCCATAGGCTTTTGCAAACACAGAAAGTGGATTCATGAGCAGAATCTGACTCTTCTGGGGTTCAAACTCATCATTTAGTCCCATGAAAAATGACATTAACTTCTCTATTTCATGCTCACCTGGATTCATCTTAGGATTAATACATGTTAACTCTTCCCACAAATTTTTGATCTTATTGTAAAAAGTGGTAACAGTATCTTTTCCTTACTTCAAAGAATATATGGACCTCATAATATCATACAGCCTTAAACCAACACAATTCCCATACTGCTGCTTTAATTCATCCCACAAGCTATAAACCTCAGTTGCATAAGCAAATCCACCAGCTAGCTCATTTGACATAGCATTTCTTATCCAAGAAATCAAGGTAGCGTTGACCTTGATCCATTTTTCATGATCTACATGAACCTCTTCTGGAATCATATAGTTCCCATTAATAAACACCATTTTACCTCTAGCTTGTAGAGCTGTCATCATGGAACGACTCCATGTTTGATAATTGTTCTCAGTCAACAATTCTTTACCAAAACCAGACTTGAATGGTCCGAGCTCCCAAGATACAAAAGATTATCCAGCTTGTATCTTGAACCATCAAGATCACCACCTTCATTAGCCATATTCTGATTCTCCAAAATTTTCACTCTTCTTGAATATGTAATCAAGTGCGGAATGTTGAGCATGTAGGCTCTGATACCATCTGAGATTTGTGAATGTGAAGAAACCAATCAAGACTCACCAAGAAATATCTTGGAAGGAAAACCCGAAGAAGAAGAAGAAGAAGAAGAAGAATTTCAAATTAGATCTTAATCTCAGTAATTCGAGATAAATGTGATACAAAAGTTAAGTCTTGATCAACTCAGGATCATGTATATATATAGAATTGAAGTCTAATTAACTAGAGTAAAAGAACCTAAATCGATTAGTAACTACCAATACAAGAACCCTAACTGATGAGCCGGTTTTAATGAGCGATTAACGAGCAAATGAGCCTGTTTTAAAGAACCGGTTAACGAGTGGACCGGCTCGGTAACAGGCCTAATGGGGCTATAAGTGAAAAGTGACGATCTAATCCGTGTTGGGCTTTGTGAAATGCTAAACAATTTGAATAATCTCCTACTACCTAAAACAACCTTTGTAGTGATTTTTTTTGTCAATCGATAACATACTGAAAGTAAATCTACACTATCTGGAGGGGGAAAATCTACATCGAGAGGGCAAAATTTATACTACAACGGGGCAAAGGCATCCGTAATTATTTGAACCATCACCAGGACTCGAATCCATAACCTCTATTATTGTGAATTGGAGGTAGTAAAATGTAACATAGACTGTTAGAATATATGTTAAGCAATACACAGTTAAAATAAAATATAAAATAAATTGTTTTTAATAATATTTGAAGTCAAAACCTTTCAACTAGTATAAATTTAGATCAGATGCCTATTAAACGATCAATAGACATAACAATATTAATGATTCTTATAATCAAGATCACAAGATGGGTTGTGACAAATGATTGTTTGGGTACTTGCCTAGCCTGCTCCTCAATTTAGATAATTCCACGATAATTGACATAATATGGGGATAAGTAATGTGCCTTAAAACAAGGAAACAAGCATTTAATGAAGGCAACAATGACAGCCTAAGTGGGGTAATAATACTATACAATTCACAAAATTCATAATTAGTTGTGGCAAACTTGATTGATTGATTGATTTACAGTTGATGATTGATAATTGATGATATACTTCATATAGACTACATTATAAGTTGGGTTCTCCCTGTTATTGTTCACGCTATTTGCTAATTTTAAAGTAGTAATTTAGTTGAATAAATAGTATTTAATTACGTTACGTTCGACTTGACTTGACATCGATTTTAAAAGTGAGATTTGATTGATATCACCAACTTTGATTAAAAGAATATAAACCCTATTCTTGTTTGAGTTGGAGCTCGATATACCCACTTTTCTTGTTAATAATGAATCATACATTATAAATCTGAGGCATTTAATTTTTCTACATTGTAGTTATTTTATGGAAACACCTTTTTAATTGTCTCAATAACGGAATCAGATTAAAGAATATAAATAGATTTGAAACGAGACAAACAAAAAGGGGTAAAGACTACTCAAAAATAAAGATTTTTCTTTGAAGTATTTGACAGTTATCCAACTTGAGTTATGAGTACGAATGGATGGTTTCATTTTTTAAGAAGGAAGAAGAAAAGGGTGAATGGAATTAAATAAGAGTCTAATTCATTTTAGGATTTTATGTAACCTTTTGTCATTTATTAGAATTCCATACACAGACAAAACTGCAAACTAAATCATTTTATCTTGAGCCGTACGAGGAAAAAACTTCTTATACGTTTCTCGGGGGGGGTATTGTTTATCTATATCTATCCCAATGACCCGTCTATCGAATCATTGCAATTGATGTTCGGTCCCGAAGAGATCGCTTAGCGCTTGTGCTAAAGAAGCTTGATAGGACACTAAGTCCTAACTTAACGATTCTCATACACTCATATCCTAAATTACACAAATAAAATAAATCACTAGATGGATATGTTTTTCTTTTAAACCCTACTGTAACATAAAGACTGTACTATTTGTTTTTTTTTTTTTTTTTTGTAAATTAACTATGAGGTGAGTTTCGAATCCAGAACTATATTGATCACTAGTAAAAGACTTTTTTACTAGGTTATTCGATTAACTTCATAAAAACTAGGGTAAATGGCTTCTGACATCACTCACGTTTGGATAAAAAGCCAGTTAGATCACTCATGTTTCAAAAACGCCAGATAGATCACTAATGTTTAAAAAGTCACTCATTCGGGTCACTCCATCAAATTTTTGAAGGGTATTTAAGTCCAAACACATTTTTTCCTCTCATAAGCACCAATTTAACTCTTATTAACATATTGACCCCAATCTCGAGAATACAATTTTTTTAGATTTCTTTTCTGATATTATTTCGATTTTTTCGATTTCTTCTCGATTTTTTTAATTTCTTTTTCAATTTTTCTCAACTTTTTTCAATTTTTCTCAACTTTTTTCAATTTTTTTAATTTATTTTTCGATCTTTTCTCGATTTCATTTTTGATTTCTTTTTCGATTTTCTCTCGATTTTTTAATTTCTTTTTTGATATTTTCTCGATTTCTTTTTTGAATTCTTATAGAAAAAAGAAATAAAAAAAAAAGGAAATCGAAAAAAGAAATCAAAAAAGAAATCGAGAAAGAATCGAAAAATAAATTAAAAGAATTGAAAAAATAGAAAAAGAAATTAAAAATATCGAGAAGAAATCGAAAAAATCAAAAAATAAATCGAGAAAAAATCGAAAAAAAAACCGAAAAGAAATCGAAAAAATTGTAATCTTAGGATTGGGGTCAATGTGTTAATAAGAGTTAAATTGGGTGTTTATGAGAGGAAATAATGTGTTAGGACATAAATACCCTTCAAAAATCTGATGGAGTGACTAGAATGAGTGACTTTTTAAACATTAGTGATCTAACTGGCGTTTTTGAAACATGAGTGATCTAACTGGCTTTTTTTTTCAAACGTGAGTGATGTCAGAAGTCATTTGCCCTAAAAACTATTCCTCTTGGTTAGCAAAATAGACATCACATAAAGTTAGTAAACTAACTAATGAAAAGCTGACATAAAAGGTAGAAATAGACAAGAGGACAATCTGCCAATGTAGGTAGGGGGGGGGGGGTGTTGATGGTGGTGGTAAGCAATCTCACATCTTTCATGTCAAAGAATAAGGCCAAAGTCAGAGTCAGGTGGTTACAGAAGCAAGATAAAAACAAAGTGGAGATGAAAAACAAATACACTACTAAGAAATATTCACAATATCATATCGAGCCTTGCAACTTCTAATGTCGTCTCATTCGTTTTTGTTTGCTTCTCTCATCAATTTTATTTTATCTTTTATCGATCGAAGTCATATCTTATCATTGAGACCTACATCACTAGAGTCATGCATAGAGATATGAGCCGAACTAAAAGAGTTGCTCGTTTGGCCGTGAGAGTCGAGGCTCGTATTCAAATGACCCAAGTTGCTAGTTGGTTTTGCTCGTTAGCTCGATAAGTCGGTTCGATAGATGGATAGTATATATTTCCTCCGTTTCATAATACTTGATTGTTTAGCCAAAAAATATTTTGGGGTTAATAAATTTACTATTATACCCTACAAAATACTCTCAAAATAAAGAATAACTTGTAAAACAAGGATAAAATAGGAAAACATGAGTACAAAAGTACATTGAATTTCGTAAACAATCCACTAAAGTAAATTTTTTCTAAACAATCAAGTATTGTGAAACGGAAGGAGTATATTTTTATTAGGGCAAATGGCATCAAAGATCACTGACATTATCTAATATTTTCAATTCGATCACCCTCATTTAAAAGTGCCTATATTGGATCACTGAACTGAATTTTTTTGGTTAAATTTAGTAACTGGGCCGTTTTAAAAGATTTTGGGTGCATTTTTTAAGTTTTTAGCAAGGGTAATTTTGTCCCTTCATATTTATAGACATTTAATCCTCGTTTTTTTTAACTTTTAAAAAAAAAAATTTAACTTTTTTTTAAAACTTTTTTAACTTTTTTTTTAATTTTATTTTTCTAAAAAATGGGAAAAAAAATAAAAAAATAAAAAATAAAAAGAAAACAAAAACAAAAATTAAAAAGACTAAAAAAATAGTAAAAAAAGATTAAAAAATAAAAAATAAAAAAGTTTTAAAAAAAAATTTTAAAAAAAATTAAAATAAGTAAAAAAAAACGAGGATTAAATGTCTATAAATATGAACGGACAAAATTACCCTTACTAAAAACTTACAAAATGCACCCAAAATCTTTTAAAACGGCCCAGTTACTAAATTTGACCCAAAAAAATCAGTTCAGTGATCCAATAGAGGCACTTTTAAATGAGGGTGATCGAATTGGAAATATTAGATAATGTCAGTGATCTTTGATGCCATTTGCCCTTTTTATTAATATTAAATAATAGTTATAGAATTATGTATTTTTATATTTTTATTAATATTAAATAGTAGTTATAGAATTATGTATTTTTACTTTAGTTAGTTTTAGTGATCCTTCATATATATTTATAACCAAGTCTTTATTTTCCTAAGTTCATTACTCATTAAGGTATATATTAGGCAATTGTCTCTTTATATTATTCTCTTCATTTTTTAATTGTTGTTTTAGTTATTTTAGATAGATTAAGAAAAAATTGTTAAAAGCTATACTAAAAATATAAAATAACAAATAATTGTTACTGTATGACTGGATAGTTGATAATTTTAATAAAAAAAAGAAGAAAAAAAGTACATTAAAAATGTTACAATTTATTATGCTAAAATAAAAACTACATATTCAAACTAAAAAAAGTAAAGCTTAAACAACAGGTAAAAAAATAGAGGAAATATTGGTTGTAATAAGCTAAATGAGCTTGGGCTCGTGTACAGCTCTAGCATCATGCATAAAAAATAATACTGCATAATTACACTATTACAAATATCAGCTTAGGTAACGCCACTTAGATAGCGCTTTTTTAACGCGCTTTTTTAACGCGCTATTTAAGTGGGTGCTTAGATAGCGCTTATAGATATTTTGAAATTAAAAAAACAAAAGTGAAATTAAAAAAATGACTTAGATAGCGCTTCATTTTTTAAGCGCTATCCAACTTATAGCTTAGATAGCTCGTAAAAACGCTATAGGAGAAAACGTTACGACAACTACAATAGCGCTTTTAAATGGCTAAAATAGTGCTTTAAAAGAGCTATGCAACTTTAAACTTAGATAGCGCTTCAGAAATGCTATTCTATCTATAACTACAATAGCTCTTATCAAACGCTTTTTAAGATGGTTCTTGGATAGCGTGTTGTTATTAATGGGCTTGCTCGATCAGACTAGTACTGAATGGACACGTCCATGTTATTGGGTCAATATCCAATTCAATTGAAACCAACTATATCCGTTAAAAAAAGATTCAATTTTGACTAAGGCTAGTTTGTTAAATTAATGAAACGCCTATAATTAATTCATTCAAATTAATAATAATAATAATAATAATAATAATAATAATAATAATAATAATAATAATAATAATAAGTGTTGAAAATGAACAATGGAAAATGCATTTCAAATATGATTCAAGAGTATTCCACTGTTAGTGGAATATGATTCGATAGTATTCTACCGTTAGTCGAATTCACTTCGATATGTGACATGTTTACATTCGAACTTAAATTTCAATTCACATACTCATATTTTCATATATATATATTTTCATATATATATATATATATTGATCGCATTCGAAATGAACATATTCAAAATTTTTTGAATCTTCGAATTCAAATACACATATTTTCATATAAATTAATAATAATTAATATAACATATAAGAATATATTTATGTATATGTTGTTCGAATTCGAAATGAACATATTCGAAAGTTTATGAATGTAATTTGTAAACACTCATATTGCTATTCGATCATCATTCGCATAGCAAAATCGTATTCAAGTTCGTTACATATTTGACAACATTCGAATATCAACTGTTCAAATTCGAACTTGAATATTCAAGAAACTATTTAATTCGTATTCACCCATAGTAAAAGCTCTATGTTACGTGAAAGTTTAATTGTTTTCGACTAATCTTTTTGACCAGTAACTTCGAAAGCAATAGCAATAACGGGTGGAAACGAACAATGCAAAACCCAATGTCATCAAACTATAGTATATATAACAATAATATTCAACCTATATTCGTATTGGTCCCGAATACTAAAGTTGATTCCAGATCCAAATTGTGTATGTACTATGCTATTGATATTCGTCCTATATTATATTCGAAGTGAAAATCGAATTATAATATACACATTTTCATATAAATAAATAAATTATTTATATAAATATTCAAAATTGGTACTCTTATAGGTTACAAATATGATAATCGATTTCGAAAGAGAATTTATACGCACTATTATACCGATAATTAATTAAAAAAAATGAAAAATAGATTATATCACTAAGATAACGCTTTAATATGAGCCATTCAAGATCAAGCACACAACTTAAATAGCACTTATTTAAGAGCTATCTAAGATCGATCACACTACTTAAATAACGCTTCTTTTTGCACTATTTATTAATGAAATTTTAGAAATTAATACATCACTAGTTTAGCGCTTTTTGGAGGGCTATACAAGTACAAAACGCTATCTAAATGCATGACTAGCTTAGCGCTTTATGGAGCGTTATACAAGTCTAAAGCGCTATCGAAGTATATCACTAGCTTAGCGCTAATTTTGGCGCTATCTAAACTACAATAGCGGTAGCTTTAATAGCGCAAAAAACGCTATTCAAGGCCAAAAAAGAGCGCTACCTAAGCACAATTCTGTAGTAGTGTTAGTAGGATTAATGACAAAGCACATCACTCACGTTTTAAAAATGTCCACGAAATATACTCATTTTAATAAAAAATGTATATTACCATCAATATTTGATTCTTAAATGAATTAATTATTGATGGGAAAAACAGCATACGAATAACTCGAGATGGGATAATATTAAAGTATACACAAATCCAAACACTGCCATCATTAAGGATGTAGACAAAAATGTTTCTTTCTTTAAATTCCGTTTCATCACATGACGGTCCATGTGAACACCATCCAATAATAGGAGTAACACATTTCACCCCCAGGCCCCAAGGGCAAGTCCCCTTCCCTATTTATTGCAAAAATTCTTGATTTGGACATTCTATAATTTGCCACTATTTGGAAAATTATTTGATAGAAGTACATGATTTTTCAATTTCTTTAGATATTTGTAATTTATCCACATCATCATTTAACTTTATTTATTATGTCAATCTAATAAGGAGATAATATAATTAATGTTCGGAGATTCGCTAAGAGCTTGAATGTTGTGATGACAGCCTAGTCTTTTTAAACGATGTGGGTTGGATTCTGATAAGGGACATAATCTCGTGTTGAAATTATACACTGGCAAATCCAAGTTTCCAGATCCTCTGCGGCACATCCTGCAATTTACCTCCAAATGACATTCTAGGACAGAGAACGATGAAGCCATTAAAGTTGTGATTCTAACGTTTTTGAGACAATATAATTAATGAATTGTTTAATTTAATCTTCAATCCATCTTGTACACAATGTGAAACGATTCATCATTACTATTTCTATCAAAATTTTCCATTATTTATGTTGGAATTTCTTGACTATATGGATTATCAATTGAGGATATATCCTTGATAAAAAGAATAGTTATGTTAATGATATTGTTTATTGATTTCATTAAAAAAAAAAAAAAATTTTGTATCAATGTAAACATAGTATACATTAACTAAAATATTTTATTCTAAGATGGATTGGATGTCTCCTCCCAAAACAGTGAATCGGCTGGGGCTGCAGGGCAGTCCAGCCGGGCAGAATGAATTGCCTCGTTTGGAACTGCCGGGGATTGGGTAATTCCCGAGCAGTTCGATCGTTGATGGGGCTAGTGCAGTCTCATAAACCTGCTATGATATTTTTGATAGAAACAAAACTGGTTGCATCAGAGTTGGAGTACATTAAACAGAAAATAAAATTCGCGAATGGGTTGTGTGTAGATTCCAAAGGGAGGCGTGGAGGCTTAGCCCTACTGTGGAATCGAGATCTCGACGTTACTGTCAAAACCTACTCTTCGCACCATGTTGAGGCGCATGTCGTGGAGAATGGAGTGGAACAGTGGCGGTTTGTGGGTTTCTATGGGCACCATGAAACTGTAAAGCGGAAGCTCTCATGGGATCTTTTGCGGTTTATTAATAGTTTCACTTGTCTGCCTACTATCTTTATGGGTGATTTTAATGAAGTCTTACTTAGGTCTGAATGTTTTTCTTTTAAAAGGAGTCGACCGAATTGGCAAATGGACCAATTTCGGCAAGTTGTAAGTGATTGTGCTTTAAATGATATTGGTTTTTCTGGTTATCCTTTTACTTGGTGCAACAATTTTATCTCCCCCCACTCTACAAGGGCTCGTTTGGACAGAGCTCTAGTCAGTATAAATTGGACAACTCTATTCCCTAACTGTACGCTTAGTCACTTATCCACAAACACTTCGGACCACTTGCCTCTTTTGCTTGACTTAGGGGTCAAATCGATATCCCCCTCAAAACAAAAGCCGCGGTTCCGGTTTGAGGAGGGTTGGTGCTTATATGCCAGTTCCACAGCTGTGGTGGAGGACTCTTGGGCAAAGAGTACAGAGGTGGATCCGGGGGCTAAGGTTTTCGATAGCATCCGACATACTCGGTTAGGATTTCTGCAATGGAAGCGGGAAGTTTTGGGGAATGTTCCCCGGACAATTAAGGAGAAACAAGCACAATTAGACAGTTTACAGCAGGGGACAATCACTAACGCGACCAAAGGACAGGCCTGTATTCTGGCCAAAGACATAGACCGGCTGAGAGAGACTAATGATATCTATTGGTGCCAACGGTCTAGGAATTTTTGGCGGGTTAAAGGTGATCGGAATACAGCGTATTTCCATGCCTTATCCAACCAGCGGAAGAAGACCAACTGGGTGTTAGAGCTTCAAGACTCTCAGGGCAACTGGGTTAGAGATACTGATGGTATCAAGGGACTTGCTGAGGCTTTTTATGCTCAGCTGTTTGCGTCCCAATCGGATAGCAGATTGCCCCAGTTGGGGCCATTGCCAATTAGGCAACTGTCAGAGTCTGATAAAAATTGGCTCTCTGAACAGTTTTCGGAGGATGAGATCAAGAAGAGTTTGTTTTCAATGAAGGGCTCCAAAGCCCCCGGGCCCGATGGAATGTCAGCAACATTCTTCAAGCATTACTGGGGGACTGTTGGAAGGGATATCACCGCCATGGGTCTCCAGGCTCTGAACCAAGGTGAGTTGTTTAGGAAGATGAATTTCACTCTCATTACACTTGTTCCCAAGATTCCCAAGCCGGTCTCAATGACCCAATTTCGGCCGATTGCCCTGTGCAATACGAGCGTCAAGATAATAGCCAAGACCATTGCCAATCGACTGCAAAAAGTCTTACCCACTATAGTCTCGGACTCACAGAGCGCATTCGTACCGAATCGGCTTATTACGGACAATATTCTTTTGGCGTATGAACTTCATCATACAATCAAAAAGAAAAAGTCGGGCAAAGAGGGTTACATGTCCATTAAATTGGACATGGTAAAGGCCTATGATAGGATTGAATGGAAATTCTTGAGGTTCATGTTGCAGCAGTTTGGTTTTAGTGATCATTGGGTTAAAGTCATTATGATGCACGTAGAATCTGTTACTTATAGTCTTATTATTAATGGGGAGCAGACGGGGTATATTCGCCCAGGACGTGGGCTTCGACAAGGTGATCCATTGTCTCCCTACTTATTTATCTTGTGTACCGAGGGGCTTATTGCTATGCTTAAAGACGCATGTAATACTGGGCATCTACATGGCATACGCTATGAGGGAGTAGAACCAATCTCCCACTTAATGTTCGCAGATGATACCTTGCTGGTAGGCAAGGCATCAGTAGAGGAGGCTGCCACGTTCAAAAATATTTTAAGGACTTATGAGGATCTCTCGGGTCAGCTGGTGAGCGTCGAGAAATCTTCTATCCTTTTCAGCCCTTGTGTGGCCGAGGATACCAAGAGGAATATCTCGGGTATGTTAGGCATTCCCGTAGTTTCCAACCATGGTAACTACCTAGGTCTCCCATCCACTATCGGCACCTCCAAAAAGGAGGTTTTTACCTATATCCTTGATAAGGTAAAAGCCAAAGTGGAGAATTGGAAACCTAGGCTCCTATCTACAGCAGGAAAGGAAATCTTCATTACTTCAGTGTTACAAGCGATCCCCACCTTTACAATGAGTTGTTTTCGTCTACCGAAATCTCTATGTGATTCTATTAACTCTCTACTTTCTAATTATTGGTGGGGATCGAAGGACAACGGTAAAAATAAATTACACTGGATTAATTGGAATACATTATGCAAAAGTAAAGATGCAGGGGGTTTAGGGTTTCGGGATACACAGTGCTTTAACAAAGCATTATTGATGAAGCAAGTGTGGCGGATAGCAAGCAACCCCGACTCCCTCCTTGCTCGAGTCTTTAAGGCTCGTTACTTCCCTCAGACCAGTTTTTGGGTCGCATCATTGGGAAGTTCTCCCAGCTACACGTGGCGGAGCATCCTCTCGGTTCGCGACCTCGTAAACAAGGGAACACAGTGGACATTAGCTGATGGGCAAAACATAAAAGTATGGCAACAAAATTGGGTACAACATACTCATTCAAAGCAGCTCATAACACCCATTGATCCAGATTTAGCTGACATTACAGTAGCCGAATTAATCGATCCAGACATTGGGACATGGAGGATAGACAGGCTACTATCCATTTTCCTACCAGTGGATATTGATGGGATTCTAACTATCCCACTTAATAACCTAACTGGACAGGACAAACCACAGTGGATGCATAGTTCACAGGGGCAGTTTACAGTCAAGACAGCATACGAATGGCTCATGAAACCCGAACAAACACATACACATGCATCAAGTAGCACATCAAATCAGGATGACAGTTTTAAGCAGATCTGGCAACTAAGGATCCCCAAGAAAATCAAACATTTTCTATACAAGGCGTATCTAAACAAACTGGCAACCAAAGTCAATCTCCATAACAAGCATGTGGATCTAGAGCTTAAATGTCCACTATGTCAGTATTTACAAGAAGATGAGGAACATCTATTTATCAAATGCGCATATAGTCAAGAAATAAATAGCATACTGAAAATGCCGGCAATCACTTCTAATAATCATACATTCAAGGATTTGTTCAAATTTGTTCACAATCGGGTTCCCCCGGACAAGCTTAGATTATGGGTCACATGCATGTGGGATTTATGGTACCAAAGAAACAGATCGGTTCATAATAACACAGTAAGGAACCCAATGGAAGTCGTACAGTTCGCTACTTACTTTCTAGAGGCATATAAAGCAGCTCCAGCCCTCCTCACGGCCACGGCTCCGCCAAATTGACTCGTCGTCCTTGTCGAGTGCTCCTCCGGAGGGAAATAGCTCCGATCTGGTCCAGAAGGGTATCTTCATCGTACCTCCGGCAACGGAGGGGGGAGGACAAGGGTAGGGGTCTTTTCGGGTCAGAGCACGCGAGGTGGAAGGGGGAAGTATAAGGTTGCGCATGGAGGTCAGGAGGTGATTTCGATGTTGTTTAAGAGATTGATGAACAAGATCAGTATAAAGATTGCAGAGAAGAAACGAGAAAGGCTCTCAACTTTTCGTCTTCTCTCAGAGAGAAGTAATGAAAGAGTTCAATAAGTGCTTCTCTTTAATAGAAGCTGCGCGAAATAAAAGGGTCTTTACCCTAGTTCCTTTCTTTTATAGGCTTTAGGTTAGGGTTAGATATAGAATGGATTTGGGCCTTCAAAAAGGGCCATGTTAGTTTGGACTGTAGTTTAGATTTTTCTTGAACCCTGAAGTTCGGGGTATTTGTGTACTCGGTTTGAGTTTTCTTGGTTCGTTTTTAATACATCGCTAATTATCAAAAAAAAAAAAATATTTTATTCTAAGACTTTACATATTAAAAAAAGAAAGTGTACGGAAATTATTTTATACACCAATTTTGTATGTGAACTAATTTTCGTTAAACAAATTGGTACAAATTACCTATAATGCAAAAATAAACTTAGATAATTAATGTTAATGAAATTATATCTGAAAAAATGGTACTTAGCTTATTAATATAAATTGTACAAAAAGAAAAAAGAAATATATGATGGTATAGTATATATCTTTTTATCATCAATATAAACAAAAGGATCAGTGAATCATGATTTTCCACCTTATAACAACCCTGGAAGAGAGAATCGGAGAACGTTTTCTATTAATTACATCCTCCATCCTTAAAAAATTGTCATATTTTAACTTTTGTTAGTCAAACATTATAAAATTTGATCATGAATTCCCATTAATCGGTAAGAAATGATATAGTCTTGTGAGACCTTGTTAGATTCTTCTCAATATAGATTTATGTTTTAAATCGTGTTTTGTTGACCACCAGGGACGGAGGGAGTATAAGACAAATAATAATGTATGTGAATAAATATGGTTTGTGTAACAGCTACGCGAATTCATTATGACTTGTAATTAAGGCCCATGCATCGTGATAGATACACGGATAGTGTCATAGTGTAGTGTAACATGTTTTTCAATCAATTTTGCCCAGCTGCTTGTACCATGATGACCAATAATTTGAATGTCGACTAATACCATTCTTTTTCTGTTTAAAAAAACACTTAATTATTGTGAAACTTCAATATCCTCATTTTTAAACTTACTCTGACTTTTTAGTCGACACACCATATAACATGATCATAAATATTTAGTACGAACCTGGCTCATCACGCCTAAAACCATTCACAACTGGGTTTTATTGAGAGGTAGGTGTAAGAGGAGTGTAAGATCATCCACAGCAGGGGTGCAATAATTTTGAGTTTATTAAGTGCCACGTCATCTTAAAACCCACTTACACCCCAACTTGCATCCTGTTTCCACAGTAGAAAATTTTTCAGAGTTTTATTCACTTTCTCTTCCTTCCACATCACTTTATTCTATACCCCACCATTCTTATCTTTATTATTTTACATATATTATTATTAAAATATAATCTTTATAATAATTTATATTTATAATACAATAAATAAAATTTAATTTATTTGTAATTATTAATTAATTATAATAAAAAATTAATAATTAAATTACAATAAAAATTAGTATTTGATTAAAACAACACACAATATTATTAATCACTTGGTAAATAAAAAACATACATAGATTATTAAAAACTTGAAAACAAACAATAAAAAACACACTAAATATTGACGAACTTGAAAAATAATTTTCTCAAGGGGTTATTCCAAACTTATTCCATATGTGCTCAACGAGATCAGCCTTCAACTGAATATGTTGTGTCTTATCACGTAGTTCGGCTCTAGTATGAATATTTGATTCGGATCGGCCTTGGACATGCACTTCAAATTGAGGTAACACTCGTGTTTGGACATTGAACGAGGAGCTAGACCCGGGACTATCCGATTGATCGAACTCAATATTTTCCCAATTTCGTGTATATGTATCTCGTTCATCCTCTACGATCATGTTATGTAAAATAATGCACGCCCTCATTATTTTACCTAGAATATCGATATCCCACATCTTAGCTGGTTGACGAATAATGGCAAAGTGTGCTTGGAGTACCCCGAATGCACGTTCTACATCCTTCCTACATGATTCTTGTTGCTTGGCAAATAGTTGTGCTTTGGTTCCCCGGGGAACCTGAATTGACTGGACAAATACAGGCCATTTTGGGTAGATCCCGTTGGCAAGATAATATGCCATATTGTATTGCCGGCCATTTACAAGCATATAAGGATGATTATATGGGTATTGCATGTTATAATTTGGTGGCATCATATATTGCGTACCAAAATTAGGCCGCATCCCTTCATTATGTAGATTTTCTGGATGTTGAATGTTTGGACGGGGAGGTCGCATATTTGGATTTTGAGCTTGATTAGTGAAGTTGTAGTTTGGGAAGAAATTCTAATATTGTGAAGGATCCATGAAGAGAGTTGAAGATTGAAGAGGAAACTATTGTAAAGAAGGAATGAAGAAAGAGTGTAAAAAACTCGTTTTTTTTTTGTCCAAATGACACAAACCTAGGCTCTATTTATAGAGGTCGAAAAATGAAAAATAATGATATAATTTTTATATTTTTATTTGGGTTAATTATTGGGTAAATAAACCATTTATTAAATGGGGGAGAAAAAAAAAGATTCAAAAGCAACCAACCCAGCGCTGCCACGCGGCCAGCTGCAGGCCTAGTACAACGCGTGTACTACACGTGAGGAAAATTCCGTCGATGATTGGGTTACACGTGAGGGAGTGTTAAGATGCACGTCCCACATCGGAAGTCGATGTACTCCTGGATTAATATATAGGATCTTGGACTACTCCCTCTATTGCCAATTGATTTTGGAGTGGAATGCTATAGACTCTTAACATTTTGAGAACCAAAATTGGATGATTTTGGACAAAATAATTGTACCGATGGCAATAATGTGGACTGATTTGTTGTTAGAAGGAAACTAAAATACTAGGTAGTTATTATTCTTTTGTTAATTCACATATATATTGACATAATAGTTCACATACATAATAGGAAATAGAGCCGATAGACCTAGCACAAAATTCGACCGAAGTCGTAAATATGTCTATGGAAGCACACTATCATATTCTATGTCTAGGATGGTTTCAAAAACCTCCATCTTCAAGGAAATTCATATATGTCCAATATCGCACCCAAGACGAAACATACCATCGACACAAAATGCACCTTTTGCGGAAATGACCAAGAAATGATTGATCATCTCTTCCGATCATATCCATCTATCGCCCCACTGTGGAGTACATTCAACTCGTGCAAATTCCACTCTAAAACGACCAATATCACCCAAGTTATCACAAATCAACTTCACACAAAATTCACCCATAAAGTATCTAAGACACACACACACCTTTACCTTCCCTTCTTCTATACTGTAATATCTGGTCTATTTGGTTGTATTGCAACCAAATTGTTTTCAACCATCTACAATTTCATCTACCACAGCTAATTGTTATTCGAAATCAAACATTAAACAAATGAAAAATCATTTATCCCTCTTCTACCTCACGTCCCCATCAATACCAGAGAACCTCCTGTATCCTTAATCTCACACGCACTATACACTTAATCCTAACTCACTCACCAAAAAAAGACTATGGCTATACATAACTGTTAGGCTAGTGGGTAAGTAACCCTATCTTATAACCCCGCAGTGTTAGGTTAGGTTTACTGTTTACCTATAAATATAGGTATATGTATAATGTATTGACAAGAACGATTATTCTCAATAATATATCCCTTTCATATTTTGTCATGGTATTAGAGCCTATCGATTCTTGAGGCCTAAATACGACTTCCGTTGCCTTGCCGGTGAGTTTTCTACTATGTGATACTCACTGGCGGGATTTAAAACATTTTATTTTCTTTTTCTATAATTTTTGTTAGTAGATCTGAAATTTATTTAGTTATTTTGTTTCAGATCTAGTTTTCTCGTTGAAAAGAAAAAGAAAAAGAACTTTTGCATAATCTAATATATTTGAAAAGAAATGGTGTTCCTCATACATATTGATTGGCAAATTACGCATTGTTTGGCGAGTCAGATACGCATTGTCTGGCGTGTCTGATACGCATTGTCTGGCGAGTCCGGTATGCATTGTCTGCTGAGTCCGATACGCATTGTCTGGCGAGTCCTATACACACCGACGGAGGAACCTACGCATCGACTGAGCGAATGGTGGTTGTAGCTGTTTACACAACCCATTGAATATTATCGCATTTATTTATGTCTTCTTTTAACTATTACTATTATTATTCTTGTATTGCAAAGTCATGGAAATTCTATAAAATTATCATGAGTTTGAATAGGGTGTTAGGCTAATGGGCAAGTAACCCTAGCATATAAACTCGCAGTGTTAGGTAACGGTTACTATTTACCTATAAATATAAGTATATGTATAATGTATTGACAAGAACGATTATTCTTAATAATATATCCCTTTTATTATGTAAATAACCAACCTAAACGATACCCATACTTTCATTGATAGTACACCAATATCACAACCTTTTACCACAATACACCACATATTACTACAATCACTAATCTTATTCATATTAATTAATCACACAACCTGCACACAAAAACACCTCTTACAAAATATATTTTATTTTTAACAAGTTCTTATTACAGGTATTCATTAGCTCTCTTTTGAAGATCTCATACTGGCAAGGTTATTATTATTTGATATTTTTAAAATTCGAATGTAATGTAGGGGTGGGGTGATATAGGTACAAGGGTGGGTGGAAAGGGGGAGTGGATGTGTTGCTCGTGGTTTGTTTAGTAGGAGGGCGAGAGTATACATGATACGCTCATTTAAGACGCCCCCGTTTGGCTAGCCCATCGCCCAACAGAGGAGGTGAATTCGGAATGTGCCTCTAGCAGCTCGGTACTCCACCTCAAGAGTGCCCAGAGTAGGTTGGGTAACCAACCACAAGCAGATGCTCCCTTGAACAAATGCAGAGTTACTCATGCACCTGTCGTGGATCGGACCCACACACTTGTGGAAAAGCACACTCTTATAGTGAAACCCCTTACCATTTGAGCTATATTGTTCTTTAGTTAGCATATTATAAATGATACGCTCATTTAGTTAGCATATTATAAGTACATTAAGTTAGCATACAATTTTACTCGCCTCTATTTGTCGAGTTTTTTGGGATGGGCGATTTGACTTCCTTAAAAAAAAAATTAAATTTTGCTTTGTTCATTAATTACGGATACATATAAAGTGTCAATCATTATTAATAAACTCATAATTTCCATGAAAATAGGAAACTAGAAAAATGACACCTATATACCGGTTACTTCGTCCACGATACATGCATGTAAATTAGCAGCGGAATTAGATGTTTTAAAGAGTATGTTTGAAATTGGTATAATTTTAAAGTGAGTATTCAAAACACTTAAATATATTAAAATATATATTTTTAAATACTAATTTTTAAATTAATTTTTTCTTTATATATATAAATTTATGTTTTTTCATAAAAAAATACATGTCCGAAGAACAGACACGAACAAGAAGGAGTTCGCTCATGATGTGAATCATAGGTTAAGTATAATCCAAACATACATATACAATACAACAAAAAGTGATAAACGACACATTGCAATTTGTACACTGTTGTCTGTCGTTCGAGAAATACTTAGAGCCTAACTCTATACAGAGTTAGGTTTTACTAACTAAAAGGAAAAACTATTCATATAAACACCCATAAAAATAGTATAAAATTTAACTACCTATTTAATTATGATCCAACGGTCCAGATATAAAGTTAGGTTTTACTAACCAATCTTAAGTTAGGTTGCAAGAAAAAACTCCTGTCGTTCTGTTGGGATAATCAAACCAACAATGAGAGATTCAAATACAAGAATTAATGGGGCGGAAAGTTGTCCGACCCATCTCGTCTTTTCATCTCTTAAACACATACAATAAGCTTTTCGTGTACTATACATAATCGGTCCTGACATATTTAGGGTCCAAGGTAAAAATTAAAAAGGGACTCCTATTATAAATAAAAAAAATATATTATTTTTCCAAATATTGACTATCATTAGACCACTTTTATTTGATTTGATTGGTTACTACTACATGAATATTTAAAGTTTTTACAAAAAAATTATTAATAGCTTATTTTTTACGATTCAATTAGTTCTACAATCTTTGTTCTCTTTTCATTTTGAGATACATTTATGCGAAATCTAAAATAAATTAACTTGCATAAAAGGGAAAAAGGAAAATATCACATGGTTTCAAAAGTACCACAATACGTTAATGTCTAATTGCCCAAATTAATATCTTGAAAATGATTATTTGACTATTCTTTCAGGGACACCCGATAAAATTGAAACGATACATAGAAAATGATTATTTGACTCTTTAAATAATTGGTATCAATGAATTATTAATAAATTGAGTATTGATACATTACTAGAACTAGAAGGTAGAAGACTTAAAGGTGACAAATTTAAAAAATAAGATAAAATAAAAATCGCAATATATAAAAAAGAATAATAACAAACATTGTATTAATTGGGATATATGAACTCTTATAAGGTACTCTTAATTCCTGTTAGGAAATATATGTGGCATTGTCTCTTCATTCACGAATTCAATTTCTCTAAATAATAAACCTGTTGAATAATGATGTGGTGCAAGTTGAGGAGGTTTTGATGCAGAAGTTGGCTCACCGTAAGAGGAGGCGCAAGTGTCTGATTTTGACTTACGGCTAGTATTTTCCATGTAAAACGATGCTTCGAGTCAAACTCGTCGCTTTTCCATGGTCTACGATGGATTTTGGCGACCGAAGATTGTTTGGAGGGTCAAAAGATTACAGTTTTATAAGTTTTGGGGCGTTTTAGCAGTTTTTTATAATTTCAGCCCGTTCTGTTTTGGGCTTCTTTTCCAACACACTAGGCTTTTAACTATTTAAGTACTTCTAGAAGCTTTTGTTAAACCATTTTATAAAAATCGAAGTTTCCTCACAAATCTATTATCTTTTAATATTTGTTGAATCAATAAATTTTTATATAGATCTAGAATTCGTTATATCACAAATGTTGCAATAAATATATAACTAAAAGACAATCTCTAATATAAAAAAACACATTTCATGATGTTTTTTATTTTACATATATACCACGATACAAGCTCACGTAAAATTATTAGAATAATGATTTCATCCTTCATTCCGTTTATTACAAGTGACACGATAAAATTACTGAATAACATAATGATATATTGTGATGAATATAACGAAGTACTCCATACTATTTATGATCACAAATGATAAAAGCAGAAGAGTAGACAGAGACGCCACATGCAAGAACTCAGAAACATGGCACTGTCTGAATTGTCAACTGAGACAAGTCGCTAAGAACAACGGAAACGATAATGGGTGTTGGGAAATGTTTCCAACTTCATTGTATGGTAATATCTCATCACCAATCTTTGGGAGAAGCATAATTCTACCTCACCTTATTTGCTTCATGTTTGGCTGATTTCGTGCACCAATATTAGTTAGTCAATTTTACGCTAATTCTTTTTTCAGCCCTTGAATTATTGTAATGATTTCGGATTGCCCCTGAATTATACCTTTTTTTTTTTAAATAAGGGACTGAATTATATATCCTCTCAATTTACCCCATGAAATGCTAAATTCAGATGAAATTCGTTTTAAAAGAAGGCCAAACTATGCAGTTCCTATAATATTTTTATTATTAAAAAGTGCCCGAAAAATTAATAAATATGTTATTTCAAGTTTTCCCTTCTCAAATTTTATCTGAATTTGGAGTTTTAGAAGACCTATTGAGAGGATGAATAGTGCAGTCCCTGATCTGGAAAAAAGGGATAGTTCGGGGGGCAAATTAGCCTTAGTTTATGGCCGCAACTATTAGTTACCAACTTTGCCTGAAAGTTTCGTATTCCCTTCTTTTTTTAGTCATAGTTTTTTGTTTCTAAATAATTATTTTTCTAGCATAATTAATTGAATTTTACATTTTCAATATACTCTTTGATTATTTTATTTATGAAGTTATCAATTAACTGACTATATAGTTTTAATTGGTTATCATTTTTATTCATTTTTAATGTCTTTTTTACTTCTTTCTATTTTCCTTGATCTATATGTAAATTATTACAATGACAACTGAAAAATAATAGAGAAAGGATCATATGAAACGCTTTCTTCTAATAAGAATATTCATATACTTATTTGTATGGTGTAATCCTCCCATTTAGGGGAAAATCTTTTTTGGTGCCCCTTCCTGTGAATTGCTCATCAAAGATATTGTTTGAAGTATCACATTAAAATTTATATATATTTTTAATGTATTTTTAATGCGTTTACTTAATCCTAATCCTTTAGGACATCCCATATAGGGTGAATGGCTTATGACATCAGTTACATTTTGAAAAAAGCTAGTTCAATAATCATTTATGTTTCAGACCGACCAAATATGATTACTAATGTTTAAAAAGTGCATAATTCGTGTCACTCCGTCAGTTCGTGGAGGTTATTTCCATCCAAACACTTTTTTCCCTCTCATAAGCCCCCAATTTGAACTCTTATTCAACCCCCTAATTCAAGTCCAATTAACATATTTAACTCTTATTCACCCCTAACTGAAGAAATAGATAGAGTCAATGTGTTAATTGGATTTCAATGAGAGGGTGAATAAGAATTAAATTGGGGGCTTATGAGAGGAAAAAAATGTGTTGGGACGAAAATATCCTTTAAAAAACTGACAGAGTGACCCGAATAAGACACTTTTTAAACATTAGTTATCATATTTGGTCGGTCTGAAATATAAGTGATCTAACTGATCTTTTTCTCAAACGTAAGTGATGTCTGAAACCATTTACCCTCCCATTTAATAATGGGACATTTCAAAAAAGACTAAAATTATTGGACAAAACAAAAATATGTGAAGTAAAATGAAGAATAATATCTTCAATATTATTACATCCTCCCTTTCTTTATACTCTCCGTCCCTAATGGATTGTCATATTTTGACTTTTGTTGGTCAAACATAACAAAATTTGATTATGAATTCTCATTAAACAATAATAAACAATATAGTCTTGTAGGACCTTGTTAAATTCGTCTCAATATATATATTTACCTTTTAAATCGTGTTTTGTTGATTATCAAAAGTCAAAATGTGACAATCTTTTAGGGACGGAAGGAGTAATATACTACTCCCTCCGTTTCTTTTTATTTGATTGTTTGGAGGAAAAGTACTTTATTAAGAGATTGTGAAAAATTACATTGGGATTTTAAAAAGGTGTATTCGAATTGTAAAAAAGTGCATTGGAATTGTAAAAAGGTGCATTGGAATTGTAATAGGTTGCATTGAAATTGTAAACAATCAAATAAAAAGAAACATGGAAAAAATGTTCAAACAATCAAATAAAAAGAAACGGAGGGAGTAGTACTTAACTTTCTAACATATAACTTTATTTATTAATTGTTAATTGTTATTATGGATATACATTTTAGCAATATATATAAAATTGATATTATAAAAATATTCTTAAAGATGAATTTAACAACACCAATTTCATATTGAATAAAAGTAATTTACAATATAATTTTAATACTACCTCCATCCCTATTTAATAGACCCATTTTGATTTTTTGGGTCAAACTTCGAAAGTTTTGACCGTAAATTGTTATTAATCGATAAGAGATAAAATAGTCATATGAGATCTTGTTAGATTCGTCTCAATATATATTTTTTAAATATCAAATTTTTATAATTTTTATACATGTAAAATTAAAAATATTTACGTTTTAAGTTGTGTCTCGGAGACCATGAAAAGGTAAATGGGTCTATCATTTAGGGATGGAGGGAGTACGAATTCTTAAAACGTCTTTTAAAAAAACATAGAGCATAAGATAGTGGGGGCATTTAGAATTTGTTTTTGCCATCGACATATGAAAGTTGTTCCAACATGAATGATTCATCTGACCACCACCGGCCACCGACAATGAAAGCAACCCATTGTATTGTTGCATTCTGCACAACTAAATTTGTCCTTTTTGATTAAAGTTTAGGTTATGTTAAGTTAGTTTCATCTCCTGAAAGTTCGATTTGTTTTCTTCTAGACTAGTAATAATGACTAATGAGAACAGTGTCTTACATCTATCTCCATCTTGGTAGTGATATATGCTAGAGCAATAATTTGAGACATAGTTTTCATTTACTATAGAAATGATATAAAAAAAGGGTGATAATCGAGTTGGTTTGAACAAATGTTATTGACGTCTTTTCGTGCTTGCAAGTATTGAATTGATTCGATTGTATAGTATTATTTGGTATTGACAGCACATAAATAATGATAAGAATACAATTTAAAAGGTACATTGATTCACACAAGAGTTGTAATGCTGAATGTGATTAAATGAGAAGGTGGAATATCATTTCAACGCTTAGAAAATCAAACCACGTAACATTTTATTTCATCCTCACAAGAACACAAGAAATTATCTTCTATCCATACCACACATCTAAAGCCTTGTCTTATCCAGCAATACAACCTTTGTATTATTGTATACTACAAAGTATTATATTTAGGAAAGCTTTATTTTAGTGATTGAAGACATAGTTATATATAATTGTTATTGATTCTCATTGTAAAATTGGTATATTTAAATCTCTTGCAATAATTGTTAAATGTGAAATAAAGTCAAATTTTTAACAAGAAAAACTTGGTATTTGTTGGACGGATATGCGGAGAATTTGGGCGGATTGGCACTACCACCCTCGCCTAATCAATATGTGGAAACACCCCCAACCCCCTCCCATTGCTCGAGAATGATGAGTTGCAGCTGTGGCGTGAATGTCGTCTGGTTTGGAGAAGGGTGGTGGTGGGGGAGAGGGGAGGCGAGGCAGGGTTTAGAGAAGATGATAAAAATTAAGAGGAAGAAGGTGCATTTCATTAAGGGTAAAATAGTTATTTCATTAGGGGAGAGTGCTACTACTTTGCCAAAAAAATCTCATGGATACTAGTTTAAAAAAACATGCCAAGAGGTGCAATCTGCCCAAATTCTCTTTATATGTGTATGTATTATGCATACGGGCGGATTAGTCGATGGAATCCACCCTTATTTCATGGTATTTACATAAAGTTTTTCGTTGAGAAGTCATGGAGACAGCGTTGTAGATCCATGATTTATGTTTTGTCTTTTGTTTAATTAGTTTCAAAAAAATTAATCGATCAATTCCGATTCTTTCTTTTCTCTTGATTCTTTTTTTATCGAGATGTCTTATTTTTCTATTATGGCATTGCCACTCCATTTGGCAACATCCAATAATTCGAAAATTAATTTGTAAATTGTATTTCGATCTTCACATTTTCGGGATGCTACTAATAACCACCGAATGTGAAGTGTCTTTCCTTGCGTGAATCATCTTAAAATCTTAATGAAAAAAGAGAAATGAGTGATTTAGAACGTGAAAAGATTCGGTGCATCAATACTTCCATGCATCAGGTACCCATTTAAAGATTTCAGGTGGGTACTGTACCCACTTGAAACTTCATCATTGGTACTTGTACCCAAATTGTACTATAACAATGGTACAATACCACATATTTATCAATCCAAAATAAATATGTGGTATTGTACCATTGTTATAGTACAATTTGTGTACAAGTACCAATGATGAAGTTTCAAGTGGGTACAGTACCCACGTAAAACCTTTAAATGGGTACCTGATGCACCGGGTGCACCGAATTATTGATGCACCGAATCCGGACTCATTTAGAACATCCCGTTCCGCGGATCAACTAGCTCTTGCTGATGTTGCTTGATTGTATTCTCATTATCTGTAATGATGCTTGATTCTTGAATCTTAGGTAACAGTGAATTTGACCTCAAGTTGTAGTTTGTTAGCTACTTGATCAGCAATTCAGAATGCTCAACTACCAAAACAAAAATTGCATAGTGTACTGCACGGATGATCATCATCCAGCTATGGCCTATGCATGTAGATTTGAGATCCATATTGAGCAGATTGCAGAACGCGTATACAGTCACTAGGAAAGTTCAGTTAAAAAATGGTCTCGTCCACACTAATATGAGGAGAGAAAGTAATACTTTATAGTCCAAAGAGATATCATCGTAAGATTAATTGGTATTAAGTAGAAGAACTGCCTAGTTTATTAAACGGTAAACTATTTTTTATTTTTCAATATGAGACTCTCGACAGTCGACAAGTCGAATAACTAAAATCAGTCATTCAGATATTGTTTGTGGCGAATGATGCATCACACTGTTACATAGTACGCGTAGGGCTACCTAGAGATGACTAGATGAGGCGATGAGTAGAGGAACGTAACTTCACGGGATTGGAGGGGAAGATATTGTTCTGGCGTATCATGCATAACACTGTTCTGTACATATATAGATGAATGAAAATTCATATTCATATACCTGATTACACTGTTCTTTTAGGAAGTTGAATCTCATTTCATTTTTATCGGATGTTTCTTGGCCAGGCAGGTAATAAATTAAGACGAATTGTAAATTTGGAGATGTGCTCTAGTAACAACCTGCGTAGGAGATGACCAACGAGATTCTAAATCAGAAACAATTGTGCAATATTTTAACAAATTATGTTTTTGCACGAATTCAAACCCGCGTTGTCTGGGTGTCTCCACCCGGATGACCTTGTCCTTTAAACGTCATCCCCATTATACATTTCTAGTTTAGTTGATGTCCTAACATTTTTTTGCCCTAAGATAGTTGTGTTTATACATTGAAAAGTGTATATTTATATTTTCAATGAAGTTTTTGACTATTTTTTCTCTTAAAATTATCAACTAACCGATGATATAGTTCCAAATAATTGTGTTTCTATATTTTCAATATACTTTTTGACTTCTTTTAATTTATTTTAATTTATGTAAAAATAGTTAAAATGACAATTAAAAAGGTCGGGTGGAATAATACTCAACCAATAACCTTTAAGCTGACAATAAATGAAAAAGACAATGGATTGACATTAAAAAGGACAGTTACAAAATCTATTGTCTGATTAAACTAAAATCAAAACGAATTACAATAATAACTAGTTCGACTTATTAAAATTTGAATTATAAGTTTTGTTTTAAATGTGATTATGTGAAGTTGGATCCGTTCTTAGGCAATTGGGTACTCGAATGGCAATAGTCAATAGACGTGGCAATCGAGCCGAGCCTAACGGCTTGGGGCTCTAAGAGATGAACCGAATGGAACAGGTCGACCACTGGACAGGCCCACAGAAGTTAGCGGGCTGGGCCACCATGGTGATACTTAGACGTATTAAATGAATTGGGCCCCTTCAAGCACTGGCCTGGCCCCAGCCCACATATTTAAGGGGCTGAATACGGGCCTATGAGTTAGGCCTCTAAGTCCGGCACGGGCCTCTAGGCCCGTTTTATACGGTATACCGTGTACAACATAAACTTATAAGTAGTTGTTTTTACTAAAAATGAAGTGATGCTAAAGGGGATTGAATCTTGATTGCTAAGGAAAACATATATGTACTCACCATTGTGTCGGTATCACTAATTGTTATGTTTTATGTTATAATTAATAATATTATGTACTATGTAGATAAAATCATAAGATACATCAATATATTATTCTTAAAATGATAAAAGTAGTTTAGTATTACATTAGATATTATTTAATAGTATAACAAATTATTTTTTAATATGATTATAAATATTATTTTATATTATTAAAAATACAAGATGTATTACAATACACCAATGCATTTTATATAAACTTAAATAATACTAAATAATACTTGTGATTTAAATCAAATTACACTATGTATTAATTTATGAACACATTATAAATTAAACTATGTATATTAATGCATATTTATTGTCTTTTGTAATATAACTAACATTGAACAATATCTTGTAAAGAAAATTTTAACATGAATTCCCTGAAAGGTTCATAGAATTGATTAAGGGATGTATAACGAGTGCTAGATTCTCAGTGAATGTAAATGGGGCATTACAAGGTTGGTTTGGAAGTAAAAGGGGGCTCCGGCAAGGGGACCCTTTGTCCCCTTATTTGTTTCTTTTGGTGATGGAAGTGCTGGGGGGATACTAGATGAGAAAAGTAGGAGAAATGATTTTCTGTTTCATCCAAAGTGCAAAAAGTTGGGAATAACGCACCTTTTGTTTGCTGACGACATGTTTATTTTATGTGGTGCGGAGGCTGCCACAATCAAGAGCATAAAGGAAGCTTTGAATGAGTTTAGTGAGATGTCGGGACTGGTGCCAAACTTGAGTAAGAGTAATGTGTACTGTGCAGGCATGGGAAGAAGACAACAAGAGGAAGTTAGTAATAGCTTGGGAATGGAGCTAGATAAACTGCCTGTAAAGTATCTCGGAGTACCGCTGATTACAGGGAGGCTGACGAGGAGTGACTGCACACCACTTATAGAGAAAATCCGAGCCAAAATAACACACTGGAGCACTAAAAAGTTGAGTTATGCTGGTAGAGTTCAGTTGGTAAAATCAGTACTGTTTGGACTGCAAATGTATTGGGCTAGCTGCTTTGCATTGCCTAAGAGTGTGATCAAAGAAGTGGAAAAAAGCATAAGGCGATTTCTCTGGAAAGGTAAGGATATAGGAGGACATATGCCAATTGCATGGAAGAAAGTATGTGTGCCATATGAGGAGGGTGGGTTAGGCATCAAAGGATTTGAGGATTGGAATAAAGCATGCCTAATAAAGCTACTGTGGAATGTATACAGGAAGAAAGACACGTTATGGGTGCAATGGGTGCATACGTATAGGCTCAAAGGAGTAGTGTTATGGTGCTACAAAAGTAAAGTAGGAGATCCGAATGTGTGGCATAAGATGATGGGTCTTCGATGTTGGATAAAGGATGAGGTGAGCATCCAGGTGGGAAATGGAGAGGATGTGAACTTATGGTATGATGGGTGGTTGCCTGGAGGACCTATTATTGATCGATTGTCGGCAGACGAAGCTGAATGGGTTGGGGCGCAGCATACTGATAAGGTGGCGAGAAAGGCTCAAGTGAGATGGCCAAGAGGTAGGAGAAACACCACTGCGATACAACATGTTAAAACGCTGGTGGAGGAGTTTGAGCTCAATGCTGAGAAAGACAAGTTTAAATGGAAGCTAAATGTGGATGGTGAGTTCTCACTGACCAGTATTTGGAATCAAGTGAGAAGTGGTGAAGGAGTTAAACAGTGGGGGCATATCATGTGGCATAGCAAGTCGATTCCGAGGCATAGTTTCATCACTTGGATGGTGTACAGTGGGGCGCTATGCACAAGGGATCGACTAGTGAGATGGGGACTGATTAGCGTGAATATGTGTAGCTTCTGTGCCGAGGAGGAGACAGCTGATCACCTATTCTTCAAGTGCAAGTATACTGCTTATGTATGGCGGAGTATGTTGCAAAGACTAAAGGCCTATCGGACAACATGGGAATGGAGTTTGGAAAGTGAATGGTGTAGCAGGGAGTTTGCAAGTAAGAGCCTAAGAAGCTGCATCGGTCGAGTTGCCCTGTGTAGTTCGATTTACAATATATGGAGGGAAAGGAACATGCGGACATTTCAGCAACAATACCAGGGGAGTGACCACTTGGTTAGCTTGATATGTCGAGAAGTGTCGATGAGGATTAGTAGATGGAAAAATGTGAAGCGTACAAAGATGAATTTTGAACTATGTTTGAATTGGGGAGTTAGCTTGTTAGAAGTGAGTAGGATTTAAAGTGTAATAGCTAACTCCCACCCCATGTTATGGTTTTTTACATTGAATAAAAAAAAAAATACTGCAGAAAAAAAAAAAAAAAAAAAGATTTCAGTTCTTAAAAAAAAAAAAAAAAATTTAACATGAAACAACTTTTATAATATAATTAAGAAAATTTATTTGTCTAACTAATTTGTAATATAATGATGAATATAATTCTTTATTATCACCAAACCTTAATTTATTATAATTCAATGTAAGAATAATATAATGATTTTATTAATACCAATACACAAATGACACAATTGAAGTCATGGCACAATGGTTTTGTTGTTCCTTATCTATGCAAGAGTTGGTGTTAATTTTACATCCTCCTCCTTATTACTTCCTCGGTTTTTTATATGACCTTCTAAACATTTTCACATAAATTAATCAAAAAGTACATTCAGAGTGTGTAATGTCAATTGATTGTTATTATATTATTGGTTAGTTCATAATTTCAATGAAAAAAGTAATCAAAAAAAAAAATTGAGAACGTAAAAAGTATATTAAAATTGTAAAATGTCATATAAGAAAAATAAAACAAAAAATCTAAAACGTCATATAGAAAAAGGAAGTGAATACAATTTTGGAGAAAAGGATCGAAGTAACATGATGTCATGACATCTCTCTTAGGAAAAAAAATTTGGTCAAGACATAAAACTGATTATTATTACCTACCAAATATATCAAAGTAAAAAATCAACCAGTCAAAGTTAATTGTCTCCCTATATTATTTCACTAATTCATATTTTCGACTTTCAATACGTAATCTATTATTAATAAATATCCAAGTAAAAATATCAACAAATAACCTTCAATACTTAAATTGTCGCCTAAATTATTTTACTAATTTTTTTACTTTATTTCAATACGTTATCTATTATTAATAAATAATACTTAGTATATACCATCAGATTACTAATAGATTCGGTCAATATTATATGAAAGACCATTCGTTGAGCCATTATTAGAAATATATCAATAATTAATACCAATATTAATTATATACCACACCTATAAATAACCTTCGAATAATACCAATAACAACCATCTCTATCATATTGTAAGCAAACAAATTATTAGAGGAAAAAATATATCTTAAAGTCCAATATGGAGGGAAAAAGAATTGTTTCAGCAAGCAAAATTGTTTTTGTAATGTTATTATTTGTGACAATTCAACATGCATCTGCAGACTTTGAGAAGTGTTTCTCAGATTGTACATCTAAGTCTTGTTCAACTCCAATTGCACTAAAAATATGTTATCCAATATGTGCTGCTAAATGCAAAAACGAGGCTGCTGCTAGTGATATCAAATGCTTCCTTGATTGTACCGCTAAACGTTGCTCAGATGGTAATTACTTTATCCTACTACTAATAATATGCACCGTTAAGAGTCACTTCCGTTGTGGGATGTGCATCTTACATATTGACTCAAGATCGAGTACATCGACTTTCGATATAGGATATGTATCTTAACATGCACCATGACATTTTTGGACAATTTTTCAAATTTTCCCTCTTAATCTTTTTATTTGCAAATTTTACCATCACATTTAGTAATAATTTATGTTATTGCTTTTGTTTTTGCAGGGGGAAATCAAGACTCGTGCGAAAAAACTTGCCAAAAGGAGTGTAATTTATAAAGAGTAAGAGACTACAAGTTGTTAGGTACTTCGTGGATGGCGGTTTGAATAATGTATGATGGCTAAGTCATTAGATTTTCACTAATTCGACTTATTTGTATCATATATGTATGCAATAAATCCAGTGGAAGCTACAATTTGTATTAATTTAAAATTATTTTTAATAAAATCTTGAATGATCTTCACCTGATTTGAATCATGTTTTTTTGTTGTTTGCTCTTTTAAAGTAATGTCAACGTAACTCCAATATCCCCGGATAGAAGCTTCATGCTTTCATGAGAACAAAATCTGATCTAAATTAGCTTAAAATGTATGTACATTATTCAAAACATTATGAGTGATGTCATTCCTTATTATACATGAAATCGAAGCAAATCAGCAGAATGTGGTAATCGAAAATCAGACCCTCAATTTTATATTTAAAGTTGTTAAACTCAAATCAGCATAATGTGGTAATTGAAAATCAGACCCTCGATGGAGAGAGTACACTACTAATGTTATCAAATATATAGTATGTAAACAGAGACAGATTCACGAATGAAATTTAAGGTGGTCCTTTAGGGAGTTAAAAAAAAAAAAATCATCAACAAAATATACGAATATTAAAACAAAAAGCAAATAGTAGGAGGCTTAAAACTTTAGTGGTTTGTATAAAATGTGCAGGCTATTACCGTCTACGTCATTTTTATTTTTTTGATTTGGGATGGTCCTAGAGATGTGAGTGAATGTGAAATGTGTAATTCGACTCGCATTATTCGACTAAAAATGTTTGGCTCATAACTTGGTATACATTGACAAATATCAAATCAAACTATAAAATTCAGAGTTCGATAAACCAAACCAAATAATTTGATTTAATTCGACTTGCATATATCAAACTAAAAAAAGCCCTTTTCTCTTTCCTCATCATATATAATCTTGAATATGTGTGTGTTAGTGTTATTATCATCCAAATAAAACAAACCAAATTTTGATTATAGATCTTAAAAAACAAGTTAATATAATTTTTATTTTATATTTTATTATATTATAGACTAAAATAATAAATTTTAAAAAAGATGAACAAACTCTTTGTACAAGATTAGACTTTGCAAAATCTCTTTTCAACGTGGCATCTCATTCGATCTTTTGATGCACAAACGTAGAAATTATTTGATTGTAATTGAATAACACCGTACCTTAGTCACTATTCGGTGATGGTCTCTGTGTGCACATGATTATCCCAAATTTTTTATAATAAAATTAAAAGAGAAAATTGTTGAAATGGTCTCCGATAGTGGCAGTGGATTGCACTTTAATCCCCAATAGTTACACGGTTGCATGTTAGTCCACGAAAGTGGCCAAAAGGTTGCACTTTAGTCCCCACGTCAAGTTTTCCGTTAACATTTCACGTTTAAGCTAAAATTGGGGTAAAAGTATAATTTTCAAGATTCAAAGTTGCTTTTTGCCCCAATTTATGCCAAAATGAAACTTCCCAACCCCTCCCACCAAACTCTCTTTATTCCTCACTTTTTGCTCAAAAAGGCTCATTTTCCTCCTAAATACTTTGAGTTGATCAAGATTGGTTAATGTACTTGGATCAAATGTACCACCTAATGTCAAATTTTCAGTCACCAAGTGTACCTCTTTGGACATAATTCAGGAGTTTTTTTGAATGAGAAATCAAGAATCTCCATTGAAAATGTATGCTCATCTAGAAAATGCAATAAATAATAGCTAGAGAAGCCTGTTTTTGTATTGTAGAGGTGGTTACAAAATCTACCTCATCTCACCACCACAAACCGCCACCGCCTTCTTTTTCAACCACCACATTCACATATTTCAACAATCAAGAAGGCTCTTTTATCTGGTGAAGCCAGCGTTGTTGACTTGACTTCAGCCTTCCTCCACCGCCTCTGATGCACAGAGCCTGCTTCCCTTATAACCCCTTTGACGAAACCATCTTCCAGCAAGCTCACAATGTATGGAGGTGGTGGTGTTTACGGATAAAAGGGCTTTCTTGATTGTTAAGAAGGTGAGGAAGAAAGGGAGTTTTAGTGAGAAGGGTCGGCGAGTTTCATTTTAGCATCAATTGGGGCAAAGATGAACTTTAAATCTTAAAATTATATTTTTATCACAATTTTAACGCCTAAATGTGAAATGTTAGCGGAAAACTTGACGTTGAGACTAAAGTGCAAGCTTTGGGACAATTTCGAGAACTAACCTGATACCGTGTAACTACTGGGGACCAAAGTACAAACTAGTTCCACTACGGGGGACCATTTCAACAGTTTTTTCAAAACTAAAATAACCTACATTAAGAATTCACACAGCACCTCGGTTCAAGTCCATTAAATATATATTCAAGTCCACTATTGTCATATTTCTTAAAATAATTGAGTTATAATTACATATTTTTCTTATAACTATCTAGTTTAATTTGGCACTTTTAAAAATATAGACCTTTCGATAATTATTTTTTTGCCCTCTTAAAAATTTGTCTTTAAAAGATTAATGATCATGCATCCTGAAAAAAAAATTTGAGCTCGCCCCTGACACCCCCCCCCCCCCCCCCCGGACCCTAGTACAAATTACATGGCTTTATTTTGAGATTATTTACTATTGGGGGATAATTTGAGTGTAATTGAAATAAAATGAATTGTTTCTAGATAGTCTTAAATAATCCCCTAAGCTCAAAGATGCTTTAACTTCACACCTTTTTTTGCATCTTTAATTTCTCACTTTTTTGTTAAGCAATTATTCACAACACAATTGTGCATGAGTTTGCCTTTCTCAAGTTCTTATGTATATGAACACATGTAACCACTTCTATAGACTCAACTCCCATGCATACTCCACACTCATCCACATGCCCCATCCTCCTCACACGACCAATAGCTAGATTCTCCATTTCTATCCCTTATTTAAGCTCTTTAGATATGCTTCCATCTTCACAAATCAAAACAACAATATTTTATATATTCAACAAGCTTCAATCTTCCAAAAATGTCTCCGATTTCGAAGAAAGTTTGGTCAATGATGAGGGTGCATGTAGATGAAGATGATGATGGCTTGGCTGATGAATATGGGTATGCCATTGTAGCATACATGGAAGGAGATGATGATGATGATAATGATGTTATCTATGATTATGCTCCTGCTGCATGAATGCATGCATGCATAACTAGCTAGTATGCAATCTCAGTTGTTGATTTTAATAGTAATAATAAACATATACCTAAAGTAGTTTTATTTGGTATATGTAGGAGAGAATCAGAAACAATATATAAGTAGTTTTATATATTGTTTATTTAGATGACTAATCATGTTCATCTGTTGTATTGATGATAGTGTTACTTCTAGCTAATAGTTCTATTACAAAGTAGACTGCTTGGTAATAATCATTGTTGGTGGAAAATGATTGAAATTTAAATTTTCAATTTGTTTTTATTATATATGTCTAAAGTGGGATGAACCGTAAAACAGAATTGTAAAACATCCAATCTGTTAAGGTGTATATCCACATCGGATATCAGTATCCTTTCGGGTTAATATATAAGATCTTGGGCTACTTCCTCTATTGCCAATTGATACTAAAGTGAAACCTCATACACTATCAACATGGTATCAAGAGTCAATCCCGAGTTAAAGAGGCACGTGTAACCCCACCGATGTTGTTCTGGCAATTAATACCGGCAACGAAAATTCCGCCGATGATTGGGTTACACGTGAGGGGGAGTGTTAATGTGCACACCCACAGCGGATATCGGTGTCATCCCGGGTTAATATATAAGATCTTGGGCTACTTCCTCTATTGTCAATTGGTTTTATAGTAGAACCTCATAGACTCCTAACACAATCGACCTCAAAACGCATTCGTATTTGCTTCCTTGTATCCTCTAAGGTTTTGATAGAAATTAAATGAGCGAAATCTAGATTTTCAACTTTTAATTATTTTTTACTAAAGTTTGACCAGTGACCAGATTAATTTTCTTATCAAATTTCTTCATAAATCTCGATATTTGATCTTAATATTCTTTGGCTTCGATTATCTATAGATGTTTTGATCAGTACTATAGAAAGTTTTTGTTACGAGTGCTATCATTCGTTACCTACTAGTGCACAAATGCCCTTATTTTGTAATTAAGTTAAACATAATTGAGTAATTCTTAAAACTTCATTTTTTCAAAAGACAAATAAATAAATAAAGCTAAATTATATTAGATATAATTATCATTCCTCGCTATCTATTAAAAGTATCGTAACGGAGCAGAGGCAAATCTGTATTGTTCCAAGAACTTTCAAGCTTATCTGTGGAAACCTGGGATTTACTCTCAAACTACCTGCCCATATACCCCCAAGAATGGAGTAGCTGAACGAAAAAACCGGCAACAGGATCAGTCCATAACTTTTAGCCATTTCCTTTTAAGGAGTTTTTGAACGCGGAAGAAAAATTTCAAATATGCTGGTTGTACCATTATCATGCACAAGACAAGCTGTTGTTTTTCTCTGAAGCTAGACTTCGAAACGCTTCCCATCGTAATTTTCTCTTATTTGAATCGTTTAACCTTTGTGCAAGCAACCTAGGAAACCCCAAATCCTTGATTTGGCCAGGAAAGATTGCACTACTTTGGTCAATTGCTATTGGATACCCCTACAGGAAAAGGAAGCTCATCGGAACCAGATAATCTCGTCATACAAATCCCCGCTAAAAAATGCATTCTTCACATAAAGCTGAAACAACAACCAACCACGAATCGTTGCAACTGCGATCAAGCTACGCCATCTTGTGTTCGTGATTGGTCTCCTCAACTGTGTATCGATCGAAAGGCAAGGCGGCACAACTCCCAACCAAGGGAGTGGTTACGTTAAGTATGTCCTCCCTTGCTCCCGACATGTTATGGTGCCTCCAAAAGTTCTTGTACAGAAAAATCAGGTCGCAGAGCTACACTAGTGTACCAGTAAACCAGCTTTAGTCATGACCTCATCCACCCACCCTCTCAGAATGGACCCTTCCTAGAACTCCTTCATGTTGGGCATCTCAAACATTTCATCTGGACACACACAGAGTCACGAGCATGGTGTTGCGTGATTCGACTTTGCTTTTTGCACTTGACTGGGTGGACAGTTGACCGGAAGAGAATTTTACTTTTTAATTTATGTTGATGATTTTGGATCCTTACTAGAAATGCCCTTAATCTTATTCAGAACAACATCAAACAGCTGGTGAGACACTTAGCAGACAAATATGAGCACCATGGCTTTTTCTTTTGGCTAAGAAGTCTCCCCATTCATTAGATAGAGAAGATCACCCTCTAAAATTATTTCAACAATGAACCTTGGACATATAAGAGTTCTGAATAGAATCCGTTTAGAAAGAAGATCTTTTATCTCATGGTAGCTGCTCCCATTTTCTTTTCCGCTACAAGTGGACTGATGCACAGAAAGACCGATAAACGCAAGGCGCGCTTTTAAAGCGCTTACGTCGTCTGCCTTGGTAGATAATTTTGGAAGGTTCTCGTATGTTAATTGGGCTCTTGAGTAAGACCCCATTAATCAAACTGGATGGTCTACCAAGGAAATGTATTGGGTACCACATTGGTGGAAATATAGGCCGATACATCTCTAGTTTGTGTTTCAATGACGGATAAGGCGGTCAAGCTACCTGCGCCTGTTTGGTCCGATAGTTTAGCTTTTTCCCTTGGCTTTTTTATCAACCCAGTTATAATAAGGAGATAATGCGCACTGAACAAAAGCACATGTCATATCGGATTTTAAAGAATCCACTAGGCTTGAGGAAAAAAAACCAGAAAAAACAATCTATTTATAAGGTCTTTTTTTATTGAAAAAGACTACTTCCGTCTAGAGAACTTTAGCCGTTGTTGCTTGCTGCTTGCAGGCCCGAAAATCTCTATTTCGCCTCTCCTCCCTGTTTCAATTCTGATTGATTAGCTTTTTCCTTCGCGAAAGCGCTTGGTTCAACGCGGCATACCCGAAAGCCCTAAGAAATGCATAGGAAAGAAGGTAAGATTCACACCGTAAAAAGTGATCCAAAAATGGATTTGACCTAAAGTTTTATGGTCATCTTTCTTTCCAGCCATCAAACGGTTCGCCTTAAAGCGGGGAAGGGGAGGAACTGCTATCTATGTAATTACGGTCTTCGTTGGCCGTTGTTCCGGTCAAGCACTCTCTTTCCTGTGTCCAATTTCGTCTTACCAAACAAGACTTACTTTTTACCAACCCGCGAAGGGTTGTGAGGATTCTTTCAAGCCTACAAAGAGAAGGAGAACCTATATAAAATTGTTAAGGGAGTCGGCCATAGTGATCCGGGTGTCCCATGTGGAAGGGCTCTCGCTCAACGGATCAAAGTATCGGTGGGTGGTAGCATGTCCTATAGCAAAGTTAGGCACTTTCCTTTTAAGGCCGCCAGAGCGCTAACTATCAATTGATAAATCGAAGATTGCAACTTCATTCCTGGTGAAGGGAATGGCCTATCAATTATTGGTGGCCCTTCTCTTCATTCTCCCGTGCTCTAGCAATTGCGCTCCCTAGACAACCATTATGTAAATAATTAGGGTCCGTAGTGACGGAAATCTAGAAATGAATGGGGATCCAATCAATATTGACAAAAATAGTGAATTAGAGTTTTCTTAATAATTGCATGGTTATTTTTTAAAAAGACTCATCTATCTTTTGTTCCATTATCTCTTCTAATTTCCTAAGGGATTGTTTGGATTCTTATATTCTACAAAATAGTTACTGCTATTTTTTTATTCTACATATAATTGGTCCAAGTCATCCAACCAAATCTTTTTTCATATTTGGTAATAAAAAATTGAACCCTTTGAGCATTTCTTTTCAGATATGGACTACTACTAGACCTTAAAAATTAGAAAGTTACTCATTACTGTGTTTGGTATTTGTTATTTTGGTTATGTCATGTTTGGCTTTTTATAAAATGCTCATTAAATGAAAATTAGCAATCAGTCTTGATATATTCGGTATTGGAATAATCTCAAAAAGTTGAATTATTTTCTTGTGTTGGAAATTGTGACAAGGTTTCAATAGTCCCAACATGTAAAAGGTAAGATCACATGTAGATATGAATATTATAAAGTGAATATTCAAAATGTTATATATTTTGAAGTGGGTGTTTGCAATACTTAAATCAGTCAAATATATATTGTAATTTAAACTAAATACAAATATTAAGTTTTATATTAATTTATTTTTGAAAACATAAATTATTTTATTTTATTGTAAAAAGTGTCTGTTTAACTGAACGGGACTGTTAAGGTGCACACCCACATCGGATGTCGGTGTCCTGCCGAGTCAATATATAAGATCTTGGGCTACGTCCTCTATTGTCAATTGGTTTTAGAGTGGAACCCCATAGACTTTTAACATGGTATCATGAGCCAGCCCGAGTTAATGAGGCACGTGTAACCCCGTCGATGTTGTTCCGACAATTAATACCGGCGATGAAAATTCCGCCGATAATTGAGTTACACTTAAGGAGGAGTGTTAAGGTGCACACCTACATCGGATGTTGGTGTCCTCCCGAATCAATATATAAGATTTTGGGCTTCTCCCTCTATTACTAATTGGTTTTAGAGTGTTCCACAGACTCTTAACAGAAACTGAACCAAAATAAGTCCGTCATACGTAGAGAAGATGGAAAAATATATTGAACGTAGATTTCAGATGATGAACCAAAATAGAGTAGAATGGAGTTGTTGACTTGTTATATCCATTTAACCGACGCCATTTAGATGAAGAAGCCTTGTTTTGGTTTGATTCTGTTAGGATACGGAGACTCTTTACTAATGGTGACCCATGCATGATCATGGTAGTATTATATTCAGTATCAGATTATCAGATCCATTTCCTGTTCGTGATGTCCCTCAAATGCCCCCTTGAATTCGACGACGTTCTGTCAGAGTACATGATGTGTGCAGATGGAGATGATTATGAATTTAGAGCGGTTAACGAGCCGGTTTTGACCCAAATCGCTTTGGAACATTAATCAAATCGTTCACTAGTAAATCGGTTCGTGAATAAACCGGTTTGAATGTTCAACTCGTAATCGGTTCGAAATGAAATCATGTAAAACAGGTTCGTAAATCGTATGGTAAAAAGTTGCTTGCTCAGTTGCTAATCATTTCAATCGTTCCGTTTTCCACTCGCAAATTAGATAGTTTGGCTATGTTTGGTATAATTTTTTACATAAAAATTAATACTCCCTCCGTCTCTAAATGATTGGTACATTTTGACTTTTCATGGTCAACAAAACACGATTTCAAACATAAATATCTCATACTCTACATATGAAAAAATTATAAAAAAGTTGATATATAGTTCAAAAATATATATTGAGACAAATTTAACAAAATATCATATGACTATATTATATCTTATTGGTTAATGAGAATTATTGATCAAAATTTTTAAAGTTTGACCATGTAATGTCAAAATGTACCAATCATTTAGGGATGGAGGAAGTATTATAAACAATTTTGATGCACGATTAACGAGCGGGCGAACGACTAACGAATTGTAACCGATTCAAAATTCAAAAAGAGCGAGCAAAAGAGCCTATTTTAATGAACCGGTTTACGAGCGATTCACGAGTGAACCGGTTCGGTATCATGCCTAATTATGATGGCGATGAATTTTTCTACGCCTATGCCCTTGTATCCTGTTGGCAAAATGAGCAAAAACGACGTAACAAGCCTTTGTCGATTGATCACAAATAGTGCTGTTAAGGGACCGGGTAACCCGTTGTCCGCCCGTTACCCGACTCGGAAAACCCAGGTCCGTTACCCGCTCGTGTCCTTAACGAGCGATGCTCGAGTAATTGTTTTTACCCGATAGCTTATAGGGTAAACCCGGTACGCTCGGTTACCCGCTCGTTAAGCTTTTTATATTTATTATTTAATATTTTTAAATAATAACTAATATAAGCCCAAGCAATGGACTATGAAGTTTATAATAATTTGTTGTTTGTATGAATTATGAAGTTTCTACATATTTTTATTTTTATGTGTCATATGTGTTGATAATTTTTAATATTTATTATTTAATATTAATTATTTAATGTTTTACATAACTAATATATTTATTATTTAATTTTATATGTCATATGTGTTGATAATTTTTTGCATTTTTTATTTTAATTTTATAATAATTTGTTGTTTGTATGAACTATGAAGTTTCTACATATTTTTATTTTTATGGATATGTATTGTGGATGATGGATTGTTTATTATTGTTTTCAAAAAAATGTAGTAGAAATTATATTAAATTAAAAGTGTAGCGAACCGGGTAAAATTACCCGCTAAAATGTTATGTATACCGAGTCGGGTAAAACCCGACTCGAAAACCCGATAAGTGCGAGTCGGGTAACGAGCCGGGTTAGACACCCGGACCGGTCTCGAGTAGAGTATTTAGTACCCGGCTCGTTAGTACCGGGTAATTACACGACTCGTTAAAATTAAAACCCGACCGGATAACTCATTACCCGCTCGAACCCGACTCGATAACAACACTAATCATAAACGATGAACTATTACGAGCTCGAGGTTGGCCCGTTTTTAGCTATTGTACATGTAGTGGGCAAATACGATGAACTACGACAATTTTTTATAACTTTGTCAAAATTGAATTATCAAAATAGCTCAATTTTAGTCTTCATCCAACTTTGTCATAATAAATATTTTATCATTATAAATTAGTTGTTTATTACAATTAATTAAATATTTTCACCATTAAAACACGCAGAAAACCAATATAATTTATAAAATTTATTATTTCTACAATCAATACATTTTTTAACATTAGTTTAATCGTTTTTTATAATTAACTAAGAATTTTTACTACTAAAAATATTTTATACAATTAGAAAATCACTAAGTAAATATTCTCATTTATATTTATGTATTAATAATTCGATACTAATACATCACATCATATTATTGTTCTAATATATGAATTGCACAAAATATCAACTAATAATCTATTATGAAGTATTAAGTAAATATTTTATTGAAACATTCAAATTTATTAGTAGTACTTTTCCAAAGAAAAATACAAAAAATAAAAATCTTCATATAGTAAGAACGACAAAATATGACAAATCTAAGTTATGGTCATGTCTCGTTGTATGGTCTTGATTAATATTATTTTATTTTCTATCTTTCTGTTTAATTAATTAGTAATAAATTTGAATGTTTAAATAAAAACTCATATGCCTCTTTCAACAATAATCATGTTAAATAATTTTAAATTTTTTTCAATGTCATTTGCATACATGATCACATCAAGACATATGTGTTTCTAACTCGATATACTAATACATCAAATCATATTACAATATTGTTACAGCGGATAAATTGGTCAAATCTCACTAAACTAATTTATTATGAAGTGTTAACTAAAGATTCTATTGAAAAATTTATAATTATTATTAAATGGCCAAAGAAAAATACAAAAAAAAAGGTCGTCGTAAGACGGAAAATGACAAATCTTTTACTCATATATTTAAATGTTTAAATAAAATCTTACTATATGCCTATTTTAAATAAAATCGAATTTCGATTGAAGATGGCAAAAGCAGAATCGACTTTGGGATGAGGGTTTTATCTAAGTTGAGCTACTGGTTCTTATCAAAAGAAGAAGATTGCAAGCAAATGACGAGGAAGGATTCAAGCAGATTGATAAGCTTCACCTCCATAATTTGCGTAAATCTACGATTCTCTATACTTCTTCAACCAATGTATTTGTTAACTCGCTAGATAATATTGCTTGTGCTTGATGTCAGTCTAAATGTTATACTCCCTCCATCCCTAAATGATGGAGGCATTTACTTTTTCACGGTCTACGAGACACGACTTAAAACGTAAATATTTTTAATTTTACATGTGTAAAAATTATAAGAACTTGATATTTTAAAAATATATATCGAAACGAATCTAACAAGATCCAATATGACTATATTATTTATTAGCGGCTAGCGAGAATTTATGGTCAAAAGATCCGAAGTTTGACTCAAAAAGTCAAAATGCCTCCATCATTTAGGGATGGAGGGAGTAAGAAATTACTGATGGTAAATTTCTTTCTTAGTAGTTTCTCTACAAATAACTTTTTTTGTAGTCTATCAAATATCTACAATCTAAAAAATCATTGCATTATCCGTGACCCCGACCACAAAATACCTACTCTTGTCTGCTCATGTATATAACGGTCATTCAAATGGTTACCTTTTGTTTTTCCCATTCACAAGAGTAATTTTCTTCTACAATTGTTTAATACATGTGCACAAGTAAAAGTTATTCATGAGTTAATATTTTATGCTAGTAGCTTGAGGAGTACTTGGGATCAAAGGAAGCTTCTTACACTTAATTACACATTATTTAGGGTTACAAATTATCTTTCATTTATGTCATGTTTGTTATTTATATTAGTAAGTCTCCATTTGTTAAAACACTTGCTGCCTTTATGGTTTGTGTTGACTTACGATTTGTTGTATTGTTTGTTTACTATCTATCAAAAAATATCTCTCATGAAGGACATAAAGCCCGAACCTTTGGCCTAATCAACCTTGCTATTTTGGCTAAAGGTCTACTCTCCATATACGAGTCCCAGAATTTATGAAATAAACATGTTAATGGCCATACTTTGCACCATTCACCCATTAACATTAGGGCATAATATCAAACTCGGGCTATCGTTTACTTATCAATCGGATTTAGATTTCACTAAAAGAAAATCGTTAGAATGAGGGTTTCAAGGAGTAGACGTCCACCTAATCCAAATGGATGCCTTGACCTGATCTCATTCGTTAAGGGGCGGACTTATGTCCCTTTATAGCCAACGTCCACCTGCCTTATTAGACATGGGTCGAACATGGTCAGAAGTCTCAAGAAACCTTGATCGAACATAGTCGAACTCGGACCAAGGAATTAATATCCTGCCCAACACGAATTACACGTAGAGTGATAATAAACCGAACTTGGACCAAACTAAAACGAGAGTGAAACCACAATTGACATGGTGAACATCAATCCATTTACGATGACAACATATGTCCATATTCTCTCGTAAACCCGTTTGCCAAGACAAGGCACAAAAGCCTCATCCCCAAATTATGAGAGAATGACTAAAATACGCTTACCAAAATGTTAAAATTTTTGTAAAATTAAGAGTTGTACAAAAAAAAAACGTGTGAGTGACCAAAAGTATACATAATACTCAACATGAGTGATCGAAAGTATACAAAGTCATACTAGGGTAATCGACTAGTGTTTTTTTAACAAATGTGAGTGATCAATGAAACCATTTGCTCTTTAACTTTTGGTATATAAGGTAAATAGTGGATACTGGAGTTCAGCACAATCATAATTTTGACTTGGTTCGGAGAAGTACTGATCAAGTGAGCTACCTCAAAACACGGTTCATTTTTTAGCTCTTATTATCGAGCTGCCACCGACTTAAGCCGAGTTTTTTTTTTTCTAAATTAGCGATGGGGTGAGTTTCGAATCTAAAACCTATTGATCACTAGCAAGAGTCTTTTTCACTAGACTATTCGATTAACACAGACTTAAGCTAAGTTTTTGTATCAACAAATGTAAATGCAGAAAAGTTAAAATTCCGACCCAACTCGACTCATATTCGATACAAATCGATAATGAGATGACTCCATTTACACCATGATAAGCGCCGGTCGTGCTAATGCACCTCTCTCCGCGTCTTAATATCCCAAGAATTTCCACATGCCAAACCAAAGGACATCAAAGGTTATTTCTTGCTTCCAACATCAACCATAATCCTCACAAATTACCCCTGTTTTTTCCTTAATCCGCGTGAAAAATATATGTGTCGGTGGTAGCTATTTCCTTCTCCGTTTTCATCATTAGGGTTTTATTTTACTTGATTTTTCCACTTTCTTACTCTCAAATATAGATCTTTTTCGAAAACCCGAACCTCGTCATTACGATTAATATATTGTACCCACTAGGCTATCTTATTTATAGATCTTGAACATCATTTGATTTTCACATTATAGGGATGAAGCTCATTTCTAGTTCAAGATCCCACCTTTTCTGCAAATTCTTGGGTTCTAGACTCTGAAGTAGGTCGATTTCCCCAATTTAGAGCAAAAATCTCAACTTTTTGGTGAAAAAGAGAAAACCCATTTTCGAGAATCATGGTTCCAGTGAGGTTAGATGCTCAGAAGCAAGTTTACACCACCACATTTCTTGTTCTTGGGTATGCTTTATGTTCTAGTTTACTAGCTGTGATAAATAAATTTGCTATTACGAAGTTTAATTACCCGGGTTTATTGACTGCTCTGCAGTACTTTACATCAGCTGTTGGTGTTTGGGTTTTGGGGAAATTGGGGTTCTTGAATCATGATTCATTCAATTGGGATACTGCTAAGAAGTTCTTGCCTGCGGCATTGGTGTTTTATTTGGCGATTTTTACGAATACCAATCTCTTGAGACATGCCAATGTGGATACGTTTATTGTGTTTAGATCATTGTCTCCTCTTCTTGTTGCGATTGCTGATACCACTTTTAGGAAACAGCCATGCCCTTCGAAATTGACGTTTTTGGCATTGGTGATAATTTTGGGAGGAGCTGTTGGGTATGTTGCTACTGATTATGGCTTTACATTGACTGCTTATTCATGGGCATTTGCTTATCTGGTAACGATTACTACTGAGATGGTTTATATTAAGCATATGGTGACGAATCTAGGATTGAATACTTGGGGTTTTGTGTTTTATAATAACTTGTTGTCGCTGATGATGGCTCCTGTATTTTGGATTCTCACTGGGGAGTATGTGGATGTGTTTGTCGCGGTTGGAGCGAGAGAAGGGAGCTTGTTTGAGCCAGTAGCTTTTTTTGCTGTGGCGTTGTCTTGTGTGTTTGGTTTGTTGATTAGTTTCTTTGGTTTCGCAGCAAGGAAAGCAATATCGGCTACTGCATTTACTGTTACTGGTGTAGTAAATAAGTTTTTAACTGTTTTCATTAATGTGTTGATTTGGGATAAGCATGCTACTCCAGTTGGTTTGGTTTGCTTGTTACTGACTCTTTCTGGGGGCATTATGTATCAACAGTCTGTCACTGGACCTGTAAATGCTCAATTACAGCGTGATCCTGCAGCATCTAAGCTAATTGACGGAAGGAATGACAAGGATCTTGAACATGATGATGAAGAAGGAATCTCTGGTAAACTTTCAGGTGTATGAGTCTTTTTGCTACTATAGATCACTTTTGAAGAGGCTATAAACTGGTCGTTATATGAAATGCTTGTTGGCTGTGATAGATTATTAAGTTATTATTGCTTCTCGAGAACGTTATTGTAATTTCAGTCCCCAACCTATATGTGTTGCTTTCAAACTCTTTCGATTTAATTTCCCGGGAAAAACTAGATTTCTTATGAGCATTGTGTATTGATATTTCACAAGGTGGCCTTTTTGTTCTCCTATGTCGGGTTAGAAAATGAAGGTGTTATATGAATAACCAGTTGTCTGTAATATATCATCTAGATTTTAATGGCAGTTGATTATCTATACATGCTGCTTTGTAGCTTTTTGGTTTGGTCACTAGATCTCGTATGGGCAATTGTAATCGCACCACATGGTGCTTTTCGTTCTCCTACATTGGAGGAGAAGGAAGATTGGGGTTGTTCTGGGATCTTATTCGAATTTTTGATTCAAGTTTACATTTCAATTTGTTTTCCGCATAAATCTTTTTGGGATAAAGAATTAGTCCTAAAGAGTGGCACACTTGCATATGATAGGCATAGCTATTAGATCCAATCAGAGTAGAGTATATGGTCATACTTGTACTACTGCTTATTGTTGCTATTTAAACGACTAATTACTTTGGCGTGCGATAGGATTTGGACAGACTAATGCTTAAATACTATTTGAATTTGGCTTAGTTCTGCAAGAGTATGTCGTACTTCATGCGGTAGTGCCTTCCTCACTTAAAGTTTGCATTGATTTTTCTTGCCATTGTTTATGACTTTAATTGGCTTTCTTAATATTTAGTATTTTGCTTTTCATTTGGCCTATTAAAATGTACGAATAAGATAGCAATAAGTATTTGTATGAATTATTATATCGAAAATGTGGAAGTAGCAAAATTGATGCTATTTTACTTTAGTTTATGCTAGCTCGTGTTGGAAAATAATTTATCCTCTAATTTACTCGGGTTTTTTTAATGTGTCGGAAATAATTTCTCCTCTGTTATGAGAGGATTCTTGTTTTAGTTTCAACTGTTGTAGCATGAGTTGTGGCCTCCCAGTCTGCACATCAATATGTATTGCTGAAGCTTTCTTACAGACAGCATGAATCAACATCATTTCATTTTCGTCAAGCTTTCCTTCTCCGTTTTCAGTCAAGCCATTCAGTTATTAAGATGTCCGACTTTGAAGGATGTTTATGGTATGTGTCCACCGACAATAGCTTGCACATAACATAAACTTTTATCTTCTAGTTGTGAAGTTTGCTGAATTTTCAGTTGTTACGAGTGCATGCTATTCCCGAGCATCCCTTGTAATGTACAAGTTGTTCCGCACATGATATCTATTCTATATGTGCGGTATATGAAATCTACCTATGACTCTATGAGCACATTACCTCTTTTAAAAGCAGAGCTGAATAACATGTTGCTTGCAAAACATGGCTAGAGAGTGCCCAGTACTCGTCCAAGTCTTTTCTTGATCCGCCATTTTCTGCAGTCATAGTACTGGCACTCAATCGGTGGCACTCAATCGGTTCTTTTTGCTAGAGCCTTTTCCCCATGCCCTGTCGTCGTTGCTTCTACGCAGACAATGTAGTTTAAGCAACATCCATTGTTATGCTTCATAATCATGAATAAACTCGAAAACATTCGTTTGTTAGACTCTATTCCTAGGAAAAGTGCAAACTCTAAACAAAAAACATGGATGTATACTTTAGATAGACTGTTTGGCAGGAGAATTTGGGTTATTGACACCTATAAAAGAAGAAAACTAACTTGGAGCACCTTTTTATAAATCTTAGCAAAATGGCACAAAAGGGGATGAATTGACAAAAATACCCCCTTATAAATTTAATGTTTTATTCAGTTTTTTTTTTCCGATTTTTTCCTGGGTTTTTTTTCAATTTCTTTTTGATTTTTTTGTAATTTTTTTTTTCAAAATCTTTTCAACTTTTTTTCAATTTTTTTCCTTTTTCTTTTCGATTTTTCTTTTTCTTTTCGATTTTTCGATTGATTTTTTCGATATTTCTTTTTTCGATTTTTTCTTTTTCGATTTCATTTTTTGATTTCTTTTTCTTTTCGATTTCAATTTTTTTCAATTTTTTTTCTTTTTCGATTTCTTTTTCTTTTCAATTTCAATTTTTTTTCTTTTTCTTTTAGATTTTTTTTTCTTTTTCTTTTTTCGAAAAAAATAAATCTGAAAAAAAAAACTGAAAAAATCGAAATCGAAAAAGAAAAAATCGAAAAAAGAAATATCGAGAAAATCAATCGAGAATCGAAAAAAGAAATCGAAAAGAAAAAGAAAAATCGAAAAGAAAAAGAAAAAGAAAAAAAAATTGAAAAAAAGAAACCAAAAAAAAAGTTGAAAAGATTTTGGAAAAAAAAATTACAAAAAAAACAAAAAAAAAATTAAAAAGAAATTGAAAAAAAAACCAGGAAAAAATCGAAAAAAAAACTGAAAAAAACATTAAGTTTATAAGGGGGATATTTTTGTTAATTCATCCCCTTTTGTGCCATTTTACTAAAAATTGTAAAAAGGTGCTCCAAGTGAATTTTTTCTCTCAAAAGTGCTAGTTCACCCAATTTCTAATTTGGGAGGATGGCAATGAGTAATCCACTTCCTCTGGGAATCTTAGGTTTTGTACTCACCTAACTAGTCCAGAAAAATCTATTTCCTGGTAGTATTTTCCAAGGGAAATATTTTTTGCCCATAATACCCTTTCCGACTGGATGGAAATGATGTTCGAATTAATAACAAAAGACAGTTCCATCCGATCGGTCATTTCATTATATTTCCATATCATGAATTCAACCCACAAAAATGATTCGAGATATTCGATTGAGTGACATTAGCCTAACAGTTTTCATCTGATCGGTTGATTTGTTTCTTTTTTTTACAATATTTTCATACAATTTTGTTTTTTATAAAAATATTTTTCATTACTACATTTCATCAATTATCTCTTTTTTATTGATCAGATCTTTAATTTCAATTATATCATGCATGCATCGTTCACATCTCTAATCTATCTGTTAAGGCAAGCTAAGAATGCCCAAAAATCCAAAATGATAATAAATTTGACAAGTGTTAATTTACTTAGTATATACATTTTGTGTCACATATTGGCAATACATATTTTGAGATGAGTTTCTTGAAATTGGGTCATGTTTGCCATTTGATCCCCCGAAGTTCAATGAACACAATTTAGTCTTCAAAAGTCGTGATTGAATACTGAAACTGAATCATGACCGAATCTAATTACTGAAAACATGTAGGTGTTTGGTAACAACTTAATGTATAAGACTGAAATCGAGTTGTATTGATAAATTTGCCCAATTTATTTCGTAATTACAATTTTGGCTCAAAAAGTAGTGAGAACATCACCTCTTAAATGAAATTAATTAACGTTTTGGGACCAAAGTGCAACAAATACGGTAATATCGGGGATTAAACTGTAACTCGTCAACTATTGGGGACCAAAGTGCAACCGGACCCGTTATCGGGGACAATTACTGCAATTAACTCAAACAAAAACAAAAAAAAAACAAAATTACAAGAGATAAATATATTGTTAATATTATTAGTAATAAATATGATTAAATAAATTATAACAATAATAATAATAATGACAACAACTCTAATAATAAGAGCAGAATAAGAATAAAATAATAAAATATTATTAATACAAGTAAAAATGATGATGATGATGATACTTTGTAATAACTATAACAATAAGACTAATAATGATTATAATAATAATAATAATAATAATAATAATAACAATTAATAATAATAATAATAATAATGTAATAGAAAATTATAATATTAATAACAATGATTTTAACTTGATTTCATTATTAATGTATAAATTTGAACGAATATGTGAGATGAGGTAAAAGCTATACATGGTAGGGCAATTGGTAAAATTGAAATTCATCATTTCAAATTTGATTAAGAAGACAGAGTTAAATAAAGAATTTTGAATGAAAATTTTGTTACGGATTCTGATAACATTAATTTACTCAGCATTTATTACAATTTGTTATCAAACAAAATTAATAAAATTAAGTGCTTAACGGATTTATAAACATATCATAGTCTAAAAATTGACATGAACATTAAAACTTAACGGCAATTGTGGAATTGAGATGACTTCTACTTTCGAGGAAAAAGTTATGTTAACTTTTAATACTTCCGTCAGTTTTTGGATTATCAAGAATCAATAATATTTTTTACCACTCTCTGGGACTATTTAGACAATTACTATATATCGCTAATGTTTCAAAAAGAAAAAAGTCATTCCAATAGTAAATCACTGTATGGAAACAAGAAGGTTGTAAACATCCACTAATTGAAGTATTTTTTGTTAAAAATCGTAATTGATATCTAAAACCATTAACCTCGTTATGTTTTAGTGCAACTTTTTTCGTAGTTGCTGTCCTATAAATTAAACATTCAACTTAAAGCATTTTATATTTCACACTTCAAATAACTTGGAATATTATAGAGTTTCTCATCATGTGATCATGTCTATAATTGCAACATTATTATATTGCATGCAATTTCATATATATGCATTCTTCTTTTTCCATTTCTTTTTAAATAATAACCATGATTTGGTAATAGATTTAATTAATAATAGGGTTAATTTTGTTTGACAAGATTTGTCATATTCTAGCTTCACTTTTGATCTTGATCCTAAAGGCTAAAAGATAAAATACCCTCTAATATTGAGTTAAAACTTGAGATTAAAATATCCCCTATTGCTCTCCTCTCCTTCCTCTCTTAACACCAAAACCTTCATTTCACCTCCATTTTCACCACCACTATCCGCCTTCCAACTGCCACTCTCCGACTTCCCATCTTCAATACTCTCCGACCTGCCAGCATGGCCAAGACCCCCGCGTTCGTGTGAGCCATTTGCCTGATTAGGCATTGGCCTAAACATGTCCATCATGTGGTGAACCGAGGGGTAGTTGGCCAATGGTTTTGATGTCATATAAGGCGAAGAATAAAAATCTTGAGACGACAACATTTGAGACGATGTTGCACTAAAATGTGGTGTTGCGTGATGAGGAGTCGCACCACCACCATAGAGAGGTGTCGTCGTGGTCGTGGAATATTCGGGTTGGACCCAAATGCCACCCAAAACCACCAGTTGCGGCGGCGTTGATGTTGCTACACCTTGTGTGTTTGGACTAATTGGTCTTCTAGTGTGTAGTCTATATTTCTGCATGTACCAAAAAAAGCCAAACAACATGCAAAATATGTTTCAATAATAGTACATATGCACAGATATCACAGAATAATTTGTACAATAACACACTTTAATTTCTTCCGTATTCAATCAAAGAAATAGGACATATAGCAAATAATCTTGGACCATTCTCCGATTCATTTCAATTGACGTTTTTTTTTCATGTCAATCTTAAGTATTAGTTACTTTTTATTATTCATTCTAAAAGTTATAAACTTGGTATAATTAAATTATTAACTTCTTAAAAATATTTTCGTAACATTAAATCATATACTCCCTCAACCCGAAATTATTCGGGGCCGGTGTTCAACTTTTCACGGTCATCAACGAGATACGACTTAAAATGAAAATATCTCGAATTTTATAGTAGTAAAAATTATAAAAACTTGATATTTCAAAATTTTACATCGAAATAATCTAATAATATTTCATATGACTATATTATTAATTCTTATAGGTCAATGTAAATTAATGGTCAAAATTTTAAAATTTATCATCTAAAATAAAAAATGGACAAACAAATTGAAATGGGCTGAAGAATTTAGTTATACCTGAAGATGGCTTTTAACTTCATCATTGGTCAAGCCGTCGACCTTCATGAGTTCTCGGATTTGTTTAGGAGTGGCCACTGCAATAATAATAATTATACATTAATTAATAGTACTGTTGAGATATTATTAATCATTACAACAAAATAAATTCAAACAAATCACAACACTCATCATTTGTCTGCTACAACTTCTTTTTTGACCATAGACCATCAACATCACAACACAATTTTCAAGAAACGAGATATTCTCCTTAAAAAAATGTAAATATCTCAAAATTAAAAATTAAAAATTAAATTAAAGTGTATGTAATGCTCTCAATACTTGAAATTAATAGACTTTTCAGGAGTTGTCGAACTTTGATGACATAATTATTTTCATTCATCCATCTAAAAAATATAAATGAATATAATTAAATTCATTTCTAAAAGTATTTTCATAATATACTTTTTTGTAATTTTCTAATATATATACATATTGATAACTAAAGTTGTGTCTTCAAAAGTATAAAGTCCATTAAAATGAAATAAAGGGAATATTCACTAATCTAAAATAATTGAGATTGATCTAAAATAATTGATATTGAGAATTAGTTATTCATTAACTATATGTTCAATATATATAAAAAAACAATAATATTATAAACTATGTTCAAAGACGAATCTAATTATACAAATTATATATATTTATTAATATAACAAATAATTATTCAACCAAAGGTCGAAATTTCAACTACTTGACAATAAGTAATAAAAACGTCAATTACTTTGGATCCAGATCCCGAAGAAGTAAATTAGTACCTTGAGAACCTCCAAGCATTTGAAGGGCATTTACAAATCGCCTATGCAAATCAGGGGACCAACATCTTCTTGCTTTTCTTTGAGTTTGAGTATTACTATTTGTAGGTGTGCTATTATTATTGCCTTCTTCTGCATGAGGAACACTAGCTATAATCTTTGTATTTTCCATTTCTTTTCTCCCCTTACAAAATGGAACAAAAGCTCCTCCAAAATTGTTGCTTCTCAGTTTAATTTCTTGTTTTGGAGATGATGGTTTCGTCGATATTGTTTGTTGTTGGTTGTTTTCATTTTCTTGATCTGTTTGAACCCATAGTTGAGCAGATGTCATCCAATTCTCCTTGTTATTATCAGGCGTATTCATATTGTTCGTCGCCTTTTCTGTTGAACCTTCACACTTCCCATCTTTCAGTGGAATATATTCTTCGAAAACTGGATTATTTGCAGTAGTTTTGATGGATTGAATCTGTTGTCTGTATGCTTCTAGAGCTGGCCATTAAGAAACAGTGGATTTTCGAACGTTAGATCGAGTCATTTTACTTCGTCTTTGTTTACAAAAAGAACAGGAGTAAGTTGTGACACGTTCACTAAAAAATCTAACTCGAAAGAAAAAATGAAATATATAATATTTGCATTTAAAGATGTGCGGATTGAAAGATATGCTCTTGGTTCTATATGTCAAAAGATAAAGAGTAAAGAGAGCTAAAGCTTAAGAAAAATTTCAAGAAAGCAAGTTGAATATATTCATTCAATGTGTGTTAATTTTCTCAAGTTTTTTTATTCATAAATTAAAATCAACCCTTATTATAAAAGAATTATTGCATTTGATAAAGATATATAATAATAATAATGGAAAACATGAAATTTTATTCAATTAAAGTATATATGGTTAAAGATTTCACCATTGGTAAGCAATTGCATGCAAATAGGAAGTTCACGTTTGAAAGCTTCGATCTTAAGCCTTTCTTCTTCGAGTCGAGCGAGAAATTCTTCGAGCTTTTGAGACTGATGATTATCATAAGTATTGTTGCTATTTTCTTTGCAATCAAGACTTGAATCTGGAGGAGAAGCCATCATCTTATTAGTTAGCCTATAGAAATACTATAATTTTGTGACAATAAACAACAATGTTCAATTGCTTATATATTTGTATGAGTAGTGGGATAAAAGGAGGAAAAAATGGTGCAAAATGTTTGTGATTATAAGGAGGACTAGAGGAGGAAGAGGCTTCCTTTTAGGGTTGAGTTCAAGGGGGGGGGGATAAAAAAAAGTTAAAAAAGAAAAGAAAAGTTGTAGAATATTAATAGAAGATAAAAGAAGAAATTAAAGAAAAAGAGAAAAATGGTAAGTTGCAAAGTGAAAATGGAGAAAAGGTTTGTATTATATGTGTGAAGGGTTGCATTGGGTTAGAACCTTTGGGGCTACTTGTTAGTTTGTTTTAGTCTTTGTATTAATTCTAAATTATCTAAAAATGTAAAACAAAGATGTTGATTCTTCTTTTACTTTATTTCTTGTCTTTTTAAAATGTTCTTCACATTTATGATATTAAAAAACATTTTAGTCCAATAATATGATATTCTAGAACTTTGTTATAAAGATCATTAGTGGGGATCTTGAAAATATTGTGATTCTATCAATTAAGATTTCAAAGTTTGGGTATTGAAAGTCAATCTTAACTTGACAATCTTATAGGGAATGGTTTAGTATAATTTTGGTTTTTGATAGTTCACCATCTTCAACAATCATCAATATGCATCAATGTGTCTCAACTTCGATGCTAGTTAACTTTTTATGTTATTGGCCTAAATTATTCTTTCGATCTATTAACCTTCGAAACTAATCAGTTTGCTGTCGAATTTGATATTTTGAAATAAGTCACTATACCCCCCCTGCCCTCCGAATTATCCGAAAAGGTTAGTATGGAGATTGCATCCCTTTTGAGGTTAAAGTTTATAGATTTTAAGTTTTAATGATGAACAAAATCAAATTTTAACATATATTAAACTTTGAGGGTCAATTTTAATAAGCAAAATATATTGGGGTGACTTTATAATTTGTTCTATATGGAGTATTACTTGGCAAATTGGCATACATCGATTGGCTAGCTTCATGAAGAAAATGGACGGGAGGGCCGGGGGCGTAACTAGGGGGACTAGAGGGGGCGTTCGCCCCTCCTAGGTTTTTCGGTATCATTTATTTTATATGCGATTTTTTTTAAAATTTTGTGTATATATAACAAAAAATGTAAACAAATCAACTGTAAGTGTAGCTTAGTTAGTTAGTTTATTTTTCCAAAAGACAGAGGTCATGGGTTCAAGCCTTGTCAGCATCATTTTTAACAATTTTGCGATACTTTTAACTATTTTTGATTTATTTTTGCCCCTAATTTTTCTAACCGAAATTGACCCTCCCTTAATTTTTATCCTGGTTTCGCCCAGGGGTGGGTGAGGGAGGGGGCTTAGGTTTCTTGATCCGATGGTCATCATGAAATGAAAGACTTATCATGTGCAGTTGTGAAAATGATGTTGCTAGCTAGTCGACAAGTGGCAAGTATATTTTATAGAATTATACGGTTGCTATGGTATTTGGAGGCCATCCATGAAGAGAATTATTTAGTGTTTTAGACTTTAGTTCTCTCCAAAAAGAAACAAAGTATATAGATTCTAAAGTTAATATCAATTAAAATTATCAAGAATTTTTATTGCAATGGCATATATACTAACACCATCCTATCGTACCATATATTTTATGCAAGAAAGGGAAGATGGACATATTCAAATATGGTTAAGTATCCATCCACCAAGCAACTTTTTCTCAAGCTTAAAAAGTTGCATGAGAATTGGTATAGGTATAAGTGTTTTAGTTTAAATTTACATATTACTTGCTTGTCACATTATTAACTATTAATATGTACGATTACCGATTTCAATAAAAAGGATGAATCCATCATTCCAACGGTTTCCATAATCTCTATTATGAAATATATAAAAGAGGTAAATTATATAATATGCTTCGACTGATCAGGAGATTAGTTAAAGTCTGTCTGTTAATGACACTTTAACACAAGTTAAGTTCTTTATTTAATGAGAGACAAACCCACGATGTATAAAGAGGCGAGGCAAGTACTTATTAATGTTAGCGGTCTAGCTTTTACCGGTTAAGTCATGTCTCAAGGTAATTATTGACTTCTTTAGTATATACTCCCTCCGTCCCTAAACAATTGTCACATAATGACTTTCGTTAGTCAAACATTACAAGATTTGATCATCAATTCTCATTAAACGATAAGAAATAATATAGTCTTGTGGGACCTTGTTAGATTCGTCTCAATATATAGTTTTGAAATATTAACTTTTTATAATTTTTTCACATGTAAAATAATAAATATTTATGTTTTAAATCGTATTTTATTGACCATCAAAAGTCAAAATGTTATCTTTTAGGGACGGAGGGAGTATTAAATAAAGGCAAATATTATTAGAAAAGTAAAAATTAAAGATAAGTTCTCAAGATGTGTAAAATTATGGTAACAATAATACATAAAACACGCTCTTAATAAACATGAGACATACAGTAGTTTTTTTCAATTGTATAAAATATTATTGTACATATCATGATTTCAAACATTCTGATTTTCGAAACATGAGGGTTAAGTGGGTTGATCGAGAAAAATAAATAATAATAAATACATATCATAATTTAAAGTAAGCTAAGAAAAAAATAAAGAGAGCTTAATTAAGTGATGGGAATTTTGTACTGGTACTATACTAACTTTAATGAAATGGGTACTAAGGTACAAAGATGCTCAAAGTTATATAATAATATGAAGGTTTTTTGGTCATTTCCCTCGTGAATTATATCAATTTCTTTTTTATGAGTCTTTAAATTCTTTATCTATTGTGAAATAACTATTGTAACATTTTTCTCAATTTCAAATAATAAATCACTAACCGTGCTAACCTAAGTATGGAAGTTATACATGAACATAATGCTCACAACATCCCTCTAGACTTAGTTGTTGTCCAAGCTCTATCTACAAATGGATAAAATTCTAAGACAATGCAAAATTTCCATCCCATCTTCTTCAAGCCACCCCATTTTTACGGTCTTATGCTTAATTACCCTTACCCTTTATTCCAAAACCATCACGCATTTCTATCGCTATTGCTTCTCCTACCTTATCTCTCTCTTTTACATTGCATTTTTATGTAGTCACTCGCAAGTAAACTTTTTTATAATTTTTAATCAATTAAAATTATTAAATAATTAAAAATAATCTATATCTATCTATTTATCTATCTTTATTTACATAACTTCTGAATGTATATTACATATTATATGGTTGTTATCATGTCCAAAACTCACAATTTGAAGCCTCTTTATAATCTTCTTATGAAACTGAAATTGAGAAATGTTGATTTGTTTTATTGGCTAACTAGCTTTTATAAGGTGGACGTTGAATTAATTATTTTCAAATTACTAATAGATGGTTATTTTAAAGTTTTGAACTCAAATATATCTGGATTTATTCGTTTTAAACGTGGTAAATTTATATGGGGTGATGAATTAATGTAGCTTGGCTAGTATTTAATATTCTAAGGATCTAAGTGGAATGAAAATTAAACATAATTAAAAACATTATTCACCTAAATTACTTCTTAGCTTTTTGTTAATGAAAACGAAATGATTTGAAATGAATGAAGGGTAATCATTTAACCTAAATGAATACATAATAAAAACTGTTCTCAAACAAGATGAACTTATCGAACATTATTTCACATGGTTTCAGTCATATTCGAAAGAATCATAAATATAAATTAAAATCTCAAACATACAATAATGTTCTTATGAAGTAATATCATGACAATAATAACACCACACTTAACATATAAATATACTTGTTCCATCAAAAGATATCAAATTACTAGCTCATCTTATAACTTTTAATTTATTTTCAATTTGAGATGAACACTCGTTTAATAGCGTACTGCGTAGCTATATATATTGAGATAATTGTCGGAATGGTCCCTGTAATTGGGTATCAGGTGCACTTTGGTCCCACTAAATGGTCGGTCTGCAGGTCTAGTCCCCACAATTGGTACACTTGATGTAGTTTAGTCCCCAACCGTTACAAATTGACGGAAAACTAGAACTTTGGGCCAAAACTAAAGTTTTAGCGTTAATTCAAGATTAAAAGGCAAATTGGATACATTGTAGTCTTGTATAACTTATTTGGTGCATTTTAGTCCCCGTAATTAATTTGTTTCCGATTTCTTTTCGATTTTTTTTGGGACTTTTATTTCGATTCTTTTTCGATTTTTCAGTTTTTTCCAATTTTTTTATTTTCGTATTTGTTTCGCAAAAGGAAGAAATAGAAAAATCGAACCATTTTTACTAGGAAAAAAATCGAAAAGAAATCAAAAAAAGAAAAGGAATCGAAAAAAATATCCGAAAATAAATCGAGAACACAATCGAAAAAAATGAAAAAAGTTGAAACAACTACCAAAATCAAAATTTTTTGCGAAACAACTACCAAAATCGAAATTTTTCTGCCAAAACAATTATCAAAAGTGAACATTTTTTACGAAACCGAAAAATCTTACCATTTTTACTAGGAAAAAATCGAAAAGAAATATAAAAAAAAGGAATCGAAAAGAAAATTGAAAAAATAGAAATAGTTTTAAAAATCAAAAAGAAATCGAAAAAAATTAATTACCGGAAAAAATGAGTTCTATGGAAGATATGATGTAATTTGGAGGGAAAGAGCGTTAAATTTTTTTTCTTAACACCCAAATTTGTATCAAAATCGTGTTTTAACCCTAACTTGATGTTAAAACTTCAGTTTTGGCCCAAAGTTGCACTTTTCCGTCAATTTTTAACGGTTGGGGACTAAACTGCACCAAGTGTACCAATTATGGGGACTAAAACTTGCAGACCGAATATTTAGTGGGACCAAAGTGCACCGGGCACACAATTACAGGGACCATTCCGACAATTATCTCCATATATATCAGTCAAGACTCAAGATCATAATAATAATTTTTTAAAAAAAGTTGTACTTTAAAGCTGGATAGGTAAAGATCGCTAAAATAACAGTTTTTTTTTTTTTTTAAGGAAACAATGGATATATATGGGATAACTTCATAATGAAAGTCAAATATTAATTCTTCTAGCTTGAGATTAATGACAATAAACTGATTTAGCCCTTTTGGCCTGGTTGGCTTTAGTATTGCACATTTGAACAACATTTTTATGCATGATTGTAATCGGTTCGGGGTTTTTTCTCATTTAATATATCGCTAATTTATAAAAAAAATTATATAAAAAAGATTCTAAACATTACACTGTTTGAAGCACTTAACTTCATGAACGGAATATCACTATTCACTAATTTATTATTGAGTTGACTCTATTGAAGCATAAACCAAATAAAGCATAACCTACTTTTATTACCATATATAATTTGGTTTGTAAAATATTCCATTGCTGTGATAAAAACCAGCTAGAATAGTTTTCATATGCATGTTGGTAACAAGTATAATCTCTAGCATCAGGCAACAACTAGAAGCTATAAACCAATAAAGGTATGGTCAGGGCCGATCTGTGCATTATAAAGTGGGTGCTCAAAATGTCATATTTTTTAAAATGGGTGTTTGAAACAATCAAATATATTGTAATTTAAACACAAATACTAATTTTTATACTAATTTATTTTTAAAAACGTATATAATTTTATTTTATTTGTAGAAAGTGTTTGTTCGACTGAACGTGCCTGAACTAATATAAGTCCGCCTCTGGGGCCGATCCTTACCCCAGGCAGGACGGTGTAGTTGGATTAGGCCCTTAATTTAGAGGGGTCCCGAAATTTTCATAAAATGTATTTTATGTATTTCATATTAAATAAAAACTAATAACTAACAATAGTAGTCCGTTAAGAAATATTACATTTAACAAGTTATAATTAGTGATTCATACATGATTGAATTAATGATATTATGATAAATTTATAATTTTTACATAGTAGAAACTGAAGAGTCATCAGACTATAGGAATTAAAGAGACATTAGACTATAAGAACTAGAATTACTTCTTTTTGATAGATAATGAGCAAATATTACAATTATTTAAAGTTCAACAAATGCCATTATGGCAACAAGAGCTCTGAGAGATGGAGAAATATTAAAAATAAACATTAAACGGGACATAAAGTAAAGATAGTCTATTAAAGCATATAGAGTTGGCATCTTCATATGCCTGAAGCTTAAAACTGACCCAAATATTCCTCAAAGTACTAACGAGAAATATTAACTCATAAGTGATATATTCTTGTGCATAAGCCTTGTTTAACTGACATGAATAGACGAGAGTATGTATCTCGCAGTCAGTGCTAAGGAAAATTCAACATTTTTGAAGATTGTCGATCATCGATTGACTGAAAACAAAAGTCTTAGTAGAGAGACTACTAAGAGTGAAAGACCCACCAGTAATTTAATTGGGCAATTAAAAAGATACGGAGCACAAGCATGATCATTAATAGAGTTAACAACTTCATAATTAGCCTTATGAGTATAAAGATTATCGAACTTGCTGAAATGATGTTGTTGAAACATAAGCTGGTAAACAAAAACATGATGCATCTATTACGGAGATGAGAGTGAGTGAACCATGCAATTAACCATTGAATCCAACTTTCATAATTCTCATAAAAAAAATCCAAAAGAGTAGCAACAGCTTTTGAGTTATATGACGTCTTCCAAAATCCTTTACAGTTATTATCAAGTTTCAGTACGAGACATCAACCATTATTATACTGTTTACTACTTCAATCAACAATAGTAGACCACAAGACTACAAGAGAACCATTACCTTAGTTAGACTTTAATTTCTTGCTATATTACTACATAAAAGCAAATTCGTTAATTCACTTGTTTTTCTACTCACATAAAAAGTAAAAAATTATTCAAGTAACTAATGTAATTCAACTTCACAGTCAACTCTGCAAACATTGTTAAATGATAGCAGAAATAATTTTGGAATTTGTTAATCATGCTTACAATTTATTAAACATGCATATGAGCATATCTGATCTTGTTAATGATGCATGTGTCAGTAGCATCAACGGAGAGGACCTTCCGATATTGAAATTGATTACAATCTATTTAGGATCAACAATGTGACATAAAAGATTGAATGACTTGACAATTTTATGCATCTAGAAAGAGATGTCCCTCCCTCAAACTCAATTTTTTTTCTTCTTTCAATAGACTACTCCCACTCGTCCATAATCATATCTCCCTCTTTCAAACTCGTGGTAATTTGTTTAAATTTTCATGAGTTTGCGACAATAATAATGAAAACCCAAATCTCAAACTATAAAGGCTACTTGAAAAAAAGAGTAAACTTCAAATAATACAAAAATGTCAAGAAATATTATAAAAAGATAGTAGAATAAGATCAACGAATCATGTCGGTCAGTATCACATGATATAAAACTCACTGACAGGGCAGGAATTTTGCATTTAGGTCTCGAGAATCGTAGGCTCGATACCATGTACGTAAGGAGATATTTTATTAATGACAATTTTATTGTTAATACAACAAAAATACCTATATATTTATATTAGGCGGGCTTATAGACTAGTCGTTAATTAGCCTAACTGTTAGAATGTTCATCCCATATCGGAAGTGGGTGTCCTCCCGGGTCAATATATAAGATCTTGGGCGCTACTTCCTCTATTGCCAATTGGTTCTGGAGGGAGTAGTCCAAGATCTTATATACTGATCCGGAAACATCGACTTCCGATGTGAGACGAGCATTCTAACCCTAACACTATTTAATGAGATAACCACCAAAATAAACCATCTATGTCAAATTATAATCAAAATGTTCCTTCAAATGACAAAGCTGGTAATTAAATAAGATGTAAAAATATTGTGATATTTAGCCTTTTATGGATGCATTATACATAAAATATTCTTGAGGATTTGAGGAAAGCAAAATAGAAAAAGATGCACTTACGGGGTTATGTCCAAGAATCAATTTAACTGGCAAAAAAAGTAACAAATGAGGAAGCATTAATTGTACTATTCAAAGATATTCTCAAATAGTTCATTTACCTTTAGATTAGTCAATAATCGGCTATAATAAATCAATTATGCGTCAATGATTGTTAAGTGTTATGAATGTGCATTTTATATTGTATTCAAGTTGATCGAGAGTTGTAAATTAAATTACGTATTTTATGTTTCAGAGTCATAATCTAGTGGTAAATAATAAGGTGATTGAGGTAGAGATGTTTCGATATCACAAACTTGAATTGGTGAAATGTTAGAGCGGCTGATTTTCATTTGTTGTCAAGTTGATCACAGGGTTTGAACCCGAAACCTCCTACAGAAAAAGTGAGACTAAATATCACTAAACTATTGAATCATCGACTAATAAGATTTAACTTTTTAATAATCTATTCTATCATTGTCATCAAGTTAGAGTTATCTAAGGGTTAAACTGCCTTTGCTTACTAAAAAACTATTGAGATTTATCTTCTCACAAAATTATTACAATATAATGCAACATATATAGGTGCTAAACATTAAATTTAGATACTGTATTTCTTTAATTTAGATATTGAATTTCATAATTAATTGGATGTAAGTTGTAACCTTTGACTTAGATATTGAAGCATTTATAAAAGACAAAAAATAGCATCCGAAGTATGAGAAAGTGGAGACATGGAATAGGGAATAGTTTGTTGTCGGCCTCTTCTCAGTTTAGTGTGTTTGTGAAGACAAGTCTCCAAATTCCAATTGATATAAGAAAAAGTTCACTCTTTTTGTATTGCTAGGCTTTCTTTAATAGTGTCTCATATTTAACCGAGTAATATCACCAACAAAATAACTAATGCTTACATATTACATTTCTTTTTATAGATAAAAATAGATTATACAATATTTAAAGTTCAACAGACAACAAACACTCCAATATTTGGAGACTTACTGAAATAAGTAGTAAACATAAGATAAAGGAAAGATAGGTGATAACAACGACAGATTGTAGTGACATCAAGTGCAAGAAATTTGCTCATATCCCAAATACTCCTCAACGGACTAATATAATTTATTTGTATAATTAGCTTAATTGGTGGTTAGTTGTTAGTTATATACATATTTTTTGTTTTTAAGCACAGTGATGATCGAGAAATTATCAACCGGTTTCAAGCAATGAAAGAGAGAAGAATGGCGATAAAGTTGAATTAGTTTCAGTTATCATTTGATTTTATTAATCTAATATTCATAACCTTCGAAAAATTAAATCGTTGAATAATTTTATATATCATCATTAATTATAATTTGTATATTTGAATGATGATGATATCCCATATAAAAATCTTATATCCACACCTATATAGGTGGAAGTAAGTTATATTATGTATAGGTGGAAGTAAGTTATACTACCTCCGTCCCTAAAAGATTGTCACATTTTGACTTTTGGTAGTCAAATATTATAAAATTTGATCATGAATTCCCATTAAACGATAAGAAATAATATAGTCTTGTGAGACCTTATTAGATTCGTCTCAATATATATTTTTAAAATATTAACTTTTTATAACTTTTTCACATCTAGAATAATAGATATTTATGTTTTAAATCGTGTTTTGTTGACCACTAAAAGTCAAAATGTGACAATCTTTTAGGGACGGAGGGAGTATTATGTATGGAGTAAAGAAATATATACTGTGAGTGGCGGACAAATTTATCCTCTCTAAGAAACATCAACAATCATATATAAACATGCGTAAGTTAAACAAAGGTGATCGAAATGTGATTTGTAACAAATATAAGTGATTTTTGATGCCATTTGTTTTCGTTCGTTTAGAAAATTGAGGTAAATCTTTTTATTCTTCTTGTTTAGGTTTACAAAATAATTTCTATTCTTCGAAATATGTTCACCTACATTTTGTAATACCCGGCCCAGAGTGGGCGACGTGATATGTTTGATATGATTTGATTGATACTACTCATATCATCAAGATGCATCTTCTTTTCGGTAGTCCAACTCAGAAGAACTCCAAAGTTAAGCGTGCTTGACCTGGGGTAATTCTAGGATGGGTGACCCACCGGGAAGTGTCCCGGTGAGCACGTGAGTGAGGACAAAACGTGCTGGAAAGACTCGTGGTGGTTTGTGAGGTCAGTCCATCAAATCAAATAACGTGCCGACCCGGTTGGGGGGTTACACATTTACCCTCAAAGTATTACTCTAGAACTTGGAATAATTAAAGATGAATACACCTTAAAAAATAACAAAAGTATTCAAATCATGTTTTCATGACATTCACCTTATATTATTGTGTTCGTCCTTAAATTTAACGACCTTTTCTCCAAAAAAAAAAAAATTTAGGATCTCATTTTACCGAACTTAGTAAGAATTAATGAACGAAATGAGTACTCTATTGGTCCAATATATTTTCAATTGAAATTTTTTACATTAAATTTTGTCCATAAAATTAAATGGTGATTAAATAAAGAGACGAAAGGAGTACTATATCTGTCCAATTTGTTTTCAACCATTTTAACCCTCCGCTCCATTCACATCCATCCAAATTTATACCTTGGTACTATGAGTGATAGCCTTGCAAGCTATTATAATAGGACAATTATCAACGGGCAGAGTGTAACAACATTCAACACTATACACACCAAAACATAAATTACAATTTCACCCCTATTTAAAGTTCTTTCAGTAACTGCAAAAGGGGGCACAATTGTAACTTGACTTCCAAAATCAGTTTGTGAGGGTGTGCAGATTCAACACCATCAAATTTAGTGCCATATCACCACTCTCCTCTACAAATCCACCTCACTCTCCATTTTCACCAAATTAACCCATTCTCACCTAAATCACACATGGTGAACAAATTCATCCTCGTGTGTCTAATGGTGTGTTTGGATTGGGATGAATCTAGATAAGGGTAAACATTTAAATTAACCTAGGTTAGAAAATGTAGGTGAAATGATTATAATTCGTGTTTGGATACCATTACCCTTCTCTAGGTGAAACCATATATTTAATAACTTAAAAAACAATATTCTAAAATTGTTAACTATTAAACTGACATTTATATCCTTCTCTTTATTTCAACACAAAACACCATGTCCCGATGTTACTTGTTTACGAATAGTACCGGTTAATTATTATTTGCTCTTTTATTTCATCCCTCATCAATATTGACGATTAAAACTATGACTTGAAATATTTTTATATATTATAGTTTCACATTTATAAATTTGATTCAAACTTAAGTTTTATACCTAATTAAAACATCAAAATTTATTAATTTTGACTAGTACATTTCACCTATAAAAATGAGACACTTGATATATCATAACGAATTGAAATTAACAAGTTTATATATATATTATGGAACTGGTAACAAATGAATTTAAGTCACATATTACATACTTTACTAATTAAAAAGATTTTAATTAGAACTGGGTGTTATCAAGAAAAGTTAATATATTATCTACACTATTATAATGTGGGAAGGGGTCAATTAGAAGTTACAATTGAAGCCCCATGATCTCCTAGATTTTAGGAGGAAAAAAATAATATTAGAATATCTAATTTTTTTAAATCTACACTATTATAATGTGGGAAGGGGTCAATTAGAAGTTACAATTGAAGCCCCATGATCTCCTAGATTTTAGGAGGAAAAAAATAATATTAGAATATCTAATTTTTTTAAATATTTTATATAAGTACAATTATCTATTAATATTACACATATATATATATATTATCTTCATTTATATTAACTGTATTTTCTTTTCAGAATAATTATAATCAAAGTCTAGCATACATTTATATTAATTTAATTAAAATGAGTTAATTTTTTAAAATATTAAAAGGTAATTTTTTTTATTAACCTGATAAAGAAAATAGTAAATTGTCTCATATTTGTTCGCACAGGTAATACTGTGCAAGAATACCTAGTATATGTTATTCATGAATTACATTGAAAATAACAAAATGTGATTATTTTTTTTTTTTGTAAATTAGCGATGAGGTGAGTTTCGAACCCACGACCTTCTGGTCACTAGCAAGAGCCTTTTCCACTAGGCTATTCGATTAACTCTAAAACTAACGAACAGTGATTTTGGATTACGTCAACAAAGAATTATATATGGGCGGCAGATTTTTTTTGAGGCAATAAGCAATAGTACGAGGGTATACTATTTTTTTTGGGAGGAAAATAATTGATGGAGGGAAATATTATTAATGGGTATTTTAGTTTGATATAATATAATAATAATTTTAGTTCGTTAACCTAGCATTACCCACCGATTTGGGGGTGAATGATTTGAGGGTAAATGGAGGTGAATATGTTAACCTAGATTCACCTACATTAACCTAGAGTCACCTACATTAACCTATTAATTTTTTATTTTCTGGTTCCAAACGAGGTGAATGATTAAGTTCACCTAGATTCACCCCTATCCAAACGGACCATAAGGAACATCAATTAAAATGCGATTTTTAACAAATATGAGTGATCTTTGATATCATTTATCCCGTTCGTTTAGAAAATCGAGGTATATCTTCTTATTCATCGTGTTTAGATTTTCAAAATAATTTCTACTCATCGAAATATGTTCACCTACATTTACCCTCAAATTATTACTATTCAAAACTTGGTGTGGGTTTGGTAGCCAGGAATTGAATCAAATAAATGGGAATGGAATAAAATTTGATTGAATTACTTGGTTTGGTAGTTAGGAATAGATTTTTCATTGTATTCATTAGTTAATCTCGTAACCCCATTTGAGGTAATACTCATTACCTCCAGATTGGGCGTAATCATCGATTACTTCATATGAGGTAATCAAATGAGGAAAAAGAAGACACGGTTACAATATTTATATATAACAAATTATTCTATAGATCCTATCTTTACACAAGCGGCTTTGATTGCATTGACAAATTTGTATTATATTATTATTATTATTATTATTATTATTATTATTATTATTGTTATTATTATCATCATTATAATATCTATTGTTATCATTATTATTATGTTATCATTATTATCATCATTATACTTATGATCATATTTATTATTATTATTATTATTATTATTATTATTATTATCATTGTTATTATTATCATATTTATTATTATCATTATTATTTTAGGATAATAATAATGAAAAATAGGATTATCTTTAGACAAGCGACTTTGACTAAAATGAAAAGTTTGACACTTTTAATTATTATAGAAATTTCCTATTTAATTAACTAACCGAGCTAAAGTGTATGAGAAAAATATTTTTATGTTCTACTGTATATCTATTTTCTAATATATGTTCATTAATTTGTTGTGACTCAATAACTGAAAACTAATTTTATTATTAAATAGTTATTTTTTGGAAGATAAACATGTTGTGTTCAAAATAATGTAATATTTACTTGAGTTTATTTTAATTGTATATTAGTAATTTAGTTATATTATGATTATTGTTACATCATACCAAATTAAGGAATGTAAATTTAATGGGAATTGAATTACATTACTTAGTCCATACCAAACAAAACAATAATAATTAATTGTTCATTCATTTCCTTCACTCATTCCATTACTGAAGTCATTCCATTCTTACATCATTCCGTTCCAGACGCACCCTTGGGTCTGGTATAGTGGAATGGAATGGAATAGACAAAGGAAATGAATGAATTAATGAATTTTATTACTTTGTTTGGTATGTGAGCAGTAATGTGATTGAATTATCACATTATTCCAGATTTTTCTAATTTGATTACCTAGTAGGAGGTAATCATCCATTACCCCCAATTTGGGCAGAATGGTTATTACCTCAAATGAGATAATTCAATTAACTAGGGAATGCGATCAAAATTCATTGTTAACTATCAAACTAAGTAATACAAATTAATTTAATTTCACTCCTTCCTATCTCATTCCATTCTCGCGTACCAAATAAAAACGAATCATATCATCAAATATATTTGACAATAATTCACCTTGAAAAATAAAATAAAAAGTATCCAAACCATATTTTCATGACATTCACCTTATATTACTCTGTCCGTCCCTATATCTAACGACATTTTCTCCAAAAATAAAAAATTCGAATCTCATTTTACCAAATTTAATAAGAATTAATTAACGAAAAATTATGTTTATGAAATTAATATAATTTTTTCATAATCTTAATTGAAATTAAATAATCTTTGAATAAAGGGCGAAGGGTGTAATTTATTTTCAACCATCTTACGATTTAACCCTCCTATCCATTCACATTAATCCAAAATACGTTGGTACAGTGGTAGTACTATGAGTAGCCTGCAGGACAATGATTCAACAGTGTTTATTTTTTATTTTCCAATTTACTATTTTAACCCTCTGTAAAGCTTTCTCAATCCCTACTCTTCCAAATAGAGGGGCATGTTGTCATTTCAATCCCAGAATCACTATTTGAGTATGTGTATAACATACATAACATTCAACACTATTTACACACCAAAATAATGAAATTATTACTCCCTCCGTTCCTATTTAATTGATCATTTAGAAGTTTTTTAATTTTTCAAAATTCTTGATCGTTTGTATTTTCAATGCAACTTTAAGCTTATTTTCTTCTTTTTACCCTTCAATAAAGTAATAGTACTTCAACATATTTTTTACTTTTTGAGGATATATTAGTAAACTCTTCTCATTCCTTAATAAAGTGATTTTTCTCCAAATGATCAAGTAAATAGGAACGGAGGGAGTATTATTTTACCTCCGGTATAAAGTTCTCTCAAATTCTGCAAAAGGGGCACAATTGTAATTTGACTTCCAAAATCAGAATGTGAGTGTGTGCAGATTCAACACCAATATATTTAGTGCCATGTCATCACTCTCCTCTACAAATCCACCTCACTCCCCATTTTCACCAAATTAACCCATTTCTCACCTTCCTCGGCTCCATCTCCGGCTCATCTCCGGCTCTCCTCTAAGCCGATTAAGAGCCGATCAAGCCGCCCCAAGCTCACACATCACTCCAAGGTAACGCTAAATTCTAAACTATTTTTCATTTTTTCTTCATTCATTTTCTTTCCTTCTCATTTTATCGCTTTCTGTATTCGTTATATGCAAATTATAGTAATATTTCGTTGGTACTGGACTAAGAAGTGGTTGAAATGATGTTAATTGTTACTTTTATAATTAATATTTTTATTCTGATAAATCAGGATTAATTACTGAGTATGTTAAATTAAAATCTATGATAATTCTTTGAACATATTATTTATGTAGTTAAAACATGATAATTTTGTGTGTTTTATAAAGGATTAAAGAACAGAATATATGATAATTCGCTGAACATATTATTTATGTAGTTAAAACTTCATAATTTTGTGTGTTTTGTAAAGGATGAAAGAACAAAATCTATGATAATTTTATGTGTTTAACTAAGCGAACTAAATCATATGCATAGATCTTACGGGAAAAAATAGAAAAAGGTAAATATTGTGAAATCATCGAGAGCAAAATAATCAAATAAAAAACGAAGGGAAATAATGTACCCTGCAAAACCCCCTCTTAATGATATTATCGCGAGTTTTGGATTTTGTTTGGTTGAATTTTTGAGTTTTAAAATTATATATTTTTGTAAATGTGATATAATGTTAGATGAAAAGATGTTAGAATATAAATACTTATTTCGTACCTAAAATATAGTACATTCTTTTTTTATGATTGATTTTTTTACTTTTGAATTCAAATGTTTTATAATAGCTGGTCAAAAAAATTAGAAGGTCTTTTGTTCAAGATATTTTATTATAACGTGTCAATTTTAATTCAAATCAGAGTTATGAGTTAATTAAGAATTCAATGTTGGTTAATTTTTTGATTATTGGAAAATGAATCGGACCATCTATAAGGATGGAAGGTAGTAATGGTTTAATATTTAGTTCTTATTTCCCATTCTGAGTCAATGAATATCTGCTTTCGGTTCAGTTTGGTGCCCGCTTAATATTTTGGTGTTCGTCTTGTGCGAACTTTATTAAAGTGATAGAGTTAATGTAATCGTCTTACTTGCAATACTCTCGTTCACCTCAAGTATTTTATTACTGAGTAGTTTCTATACTAGTTTCCTTAATCTTAGCTTGTAAAAGCGGTAACATTTTTTCGTCATTTCTGATTTATGCATCTTCAGAAATTTGCTAACATGTTGATTGTTTTGCTTGGTTGTTAAGTTAAATGGGTAGTAGCTCAGAAGAATTATCTGACTTTAGTGAGTCAGAGATTGAAGATTTTGTGGATAAACCGTACCAAGACTTGCTAAGCGGGAAGTACAAAGTTAAATTTCCAAATGGAGCCCTTAGATGCCCTTTCTGTGCTGGTAAAAAGAAGCAAGATTACAAGTATAAGGAAATATTTCAACATGCTGCTGGAGTAGGCAAAGGTTCTTCTAATAGAAGTGCTAAACAAAAGGCGAACCATCTCGCGCTTGCGAAGTATTTAGAAAAGGATTTGGGAAACGAGGCTGAGCCACAGCCTCAGCGTCCAGTTATTGTAGCACCTGCAGCTAAAGCCGAGCTGACTGACTTATGCTGCTGGCCTTGGACTGGGGTTGTAGTAAATATTCTGAAAGACCATATAGATGATGATGCTATGGACGATGTTAGCTACTTGTTACATAAATTTGCGAAGTATAAGCCGTTGGATGTCCAGATTTTCTGGGGTGCTGAAGGACAAATAGCAGAAGCTGTTCTGACTTTTGAAAAGGACTGGACGGGTTATAAGAACGCCATGGAGTTTGAGAAGTCTTTTGAAGCTGGAAAGCACAGTAAAAAGGAATGGACTACTCTTGCAACTTCTCCTGGTTCACGTGTATACGGTTGGTTTGCTCGTGAAGATGATTACAATTCAGAAGGTTTTATAGGTGATTACCTTCGTCAAAACAAAGAGCTAAAAACTGTCTCAGATGTCATAAAGGAAGCAACACAAGATAGAAACAAGGTCTTGGATACTTTAGCAAGTGAGATTGCTTTAAGAAATGAAGATCTGAATGAGCTGCAGATGAGGTACAACTTGAAATCATTGAATCTGAGTAGGATGTTGGAGGAGAAAGATTCACTTCATCGTGCATTCTATGAAGGTTGTTTTAATTTCCCATCTTTCCTCATGCTTTATATGAAATTTTAAGTTCTATGAATATCTGTAAGAAAACTTTAGGTGCTTCTATCCTTATATGCATTTTACAACCTTTCAGAGACAAGAAGAATGCAGGCAACTGCCAGAGAGAAAATTAAAAGGGTTCTCGATGACCAAGAGAGGTTTCATGCAGAGTTGGAGAGTAAAAAGAGAAAGTTGGCTTCCTGGAGCAAAGAACTGAACAAGCGTGAAGCATTGACTGAACGCGACAGGCAAAAACTTGAAGAGGAGAAGCAAAAGGTAAAAATCAATTTACTGTTTCATATTATAAATCTTGATCTCGTTTCTTGCTAATCAACATAATTGAGCCAGTCCTGTATCATTCATTTCAGAATGATGTCATGAACAATGCACTTGAGCTGGCTTCTGAGGAGCAGAAGAAAGCTGATGAAAATGTCTTGAGGCTAGTGGAAGAACAAAAGGTAGCTCCTGGTTCCCACACTTAATCCCTTTCTCCTGTAGAAAATTTTCCTTTCCAAGCTCGAACTGCTGTCTTTATTTACAAATGCTGGCCACTATATGTGTAGAGGGAGAAGGAGGCAGCCTTAATGAAAATTCTTGATTTGGAGAGAGAATTAGATGCAAAACAGAAGTTGGAAATGGAGATTGCTGAGCTTAAAGGTAAACTAGAAGTGATGAAACATCTGGGTGATGATGCAGCTGTTCAGAAAAAAATGAAAGAATTAAATGAAGAACTGGAGGGGAAGCATGATGAGATGCAAGGTGTTGAGGACTTGTACAAAATACTAGTCCAGAAAGAGCGTGAAAGTAATGATGAACTACAAGCGGCACGTAAAGAATTGGTCGCAGTACGTATTTCATTAACATCCCGTTTTGATGTTACTTTGAGATAAACTATGAGGTCATAGAACCAAGCTCATACATAAATAGATCTTAAGAGCTAGAAATAATATTTCCGAACCTAACATTTATATGTGACAGGCGAAGACTCAATAAGGTTAGGATGGAAGATATTCTATAATTTTCTTTTAATTCTATCTAATGGACAAAGTAGGTCTTGTTTTATCTAATGGACAGAAGAGTAGGTCTTTTTTCGCATGTAATTTGTTTGTGTGTACCTGATGTCGTGATCACATTACTGCAGTCAGTTCTCTCAAATGCTTTTCAACTTGTAATGGTATTTTGTATCAAATCTATATCATCCCTTTTTGCAGGGCTTGACTGATATCCTAACCAATCATCGCACAAATATTGGTATAAAAAGGATGGGAGAACTTGATGAAAAGACTTTCCAGAAGGCATGCAAGGAGAGATTTCCTTCGGAAGATGCTGAAATCAAGGCTGTTGAATTGTGTTCACTTTGGCAGGAAAAATTGAAAGATCCTCAATGGCATCCCTTCAAAAAGAAGTTTATTGATGAGTCAAAAGTTGAGGTAGTTATTTATTGACTTCTCATGTTATTCTCTTGACTTGACGATTATCTCTGCATTTTGTTCATGTTTCGAAAGATGGACATTAAGATATCGATAAACTAGTCATATTTAGTTCACTATCGTTCTTGACGGCATCTTAGTTCCTCAGCGGTCATTTCATTTCTGTGCTTGGGAAGTGGTTGTCCGCGTGTTCCCAACTTTCTTCAGTGACTTTGTTCAACTGTGCAGGATGTGCTAGATGAAGACGATGAGAGTCTTCAAAAACTTAAGGAGGAGTGGGGTGATGATGTTTACAATTCGGTGACCAGATCTTTGAAGGAAGTGGAGGATTATAATCCTAGTGGCAGATACCCAGTCCCAGAGCTATGGAGCTTCAAAGATAGTCGAAAAGCCACATTGAAGGAAGTAATTAATTACATCTTCAAGCAAATTAAGACAGCCAAGAAAAAGAGATGAGGTTTGTTGCTCTGCATGTCCCCGTCTTAAACTTCATGGTTGCGTGGTTTAATAAAAAAATATGATCTTTAGTGCTGCATCACGACATCTTAAGTGCCATACTGATCTCATGTAGATTCTTTATGGACATCATATGATTAGGTACATCTAGGCACAGTGGCACTATACCGTCAGTGTTAAATCAACAGTATGTGAATTTTGACCAGAACCCTCAATTGAACATGAGACATAGAACTTTGAGCATCTGGAGCTTGGTTTCTAAATATATACATGTGTTTCAAACTTTACATGCCGACGTAAAATCAACCTCGTATGTATCACATTCATAGTAAATTTATTATGCATGTAGTTCTGGCCATCATGTTCAATTTATCCTGGTATAGAATATAGATCATTTTCTAACCTAATCTACTCAGTGTATGTCTTTCTTTACCATTGTGCTTCATCTTTTAGCTATTTTATGCAGAGATCTATTGGGAAATCGCTGAGGACGTCCTTTATTCGCATTAAAAGCCACATTTGCCTGTGCGTCATGTAAACTATTGATCTCAACGTCGTCGTAAACTATTTATGCTTTAGTCTGTATGCTTTAGCCATCTAACTTAACACATTATTCATTGGCTAAGAATATTGTTCACATTATCGTTGCAAACTATTTATTTTAACCTTTATTACTGAGTCATCTGTTGCTTCTTATAATCATCCGTGGCGAGATTTTTGGTACGAGGATTTGTTGTTAGCTTTGAGCACCATATAAGAAACCTGTTGTGATCGTGATGGGTGAACTTTGTGTTAAGAGTCTATAAGGTTCCACTCTAAAACCAATTGACCCGGGAGGACACCGACTTCCGATGTGGGATGTGCATTTTTGAATATGATGAAACTAAATTTATGAGTTGCCTGCACTTTTATTTTATTTTTTTCTATTAGGCTTTTTAATTCACGAAGCTGTCCACACTTATTGAAAATGACGTGTTCTGATGATGCATGTGAGCACTACCCATGTTGCAAAAATATCTCTACTTTTGCATTAGAACATGATGCATGTGAATTTGTTTACATTTGGCCCAAAAAAGTTTTTGAAAATATACATCAAACATTGATATTAACATATCTCAATGCATTTTAAGAATCTCCCATTTTAACCGGGAGCAATGTCACAAATAGTCACTCGCATTTGTTGAACATCTCAATATAATCACTCGAGTTTAAGTTAGGTCTTTTGCAATTACTAATGTTTTTTTTTTGCTAGATAATGCATTCATATTAATTCAAATAACAAGTGTTTGGAGTATTAGGTACTCTATTACAACAATTCAAATGAGTAGAATTAAAACAACATATAGAAATATTATAGAGATTATCAAAACATCCAATGTTTGTAGGGAACCACAAAACGCCACAATTTTTTAGCATAACTCTTTGCTCCAGTTCTTTCCAGTCTTCACTTTTGGTGATATTTTTGAAGTGTCTAGTCCAAATCTGTGAAGCAAAAATGTCATTGACAATGAAAATATTGTGGTAGTTGTAGTTTTCCAGGAGGATGATAATAGTAAGAATAATTTCTCCAAAGGTAGTCAAGTCAAATGATGGCATGTCATGATCTTGATTCATGATTGGTTTACCATGAATCCTTTGACGAGTTCCTTTAATAATCAAAGAAGCTACCCAAGAGGGGTGAGCTTCATTGGATATTCCAAGACAAATCCTAGCGTCTTTTTTTTGCAGCTTCTTTGGCAATCAGTCTTGATTATTTTGTGACAGGTGTTCAAGATGGCAGGTAAGATATTCTTCGGAAGATGGGGAATCCTTTTGTTCATAATTTTTTTGTTATAGACCAAAAGTCCTTTGGTCCAATTCATCATGATGGAATTATGCATTGCTTTTGAGTCCTCGATGGAGGGGGGAGTGGCATTGAAAATTGCATGATTTCTAGTAAGTCATATCGTTCAAAGTATACAACAAAAATTAAGTATCTCGGTGTGGAAATTGTGCTGTTTATTCTTTTCTTTGGTTTTTTTAAAACAATTGTTTAGAGTTTTGAAAATGTCGTTTTCAAGAATATACGCTCTGGTTTCATTATTTGCCCAGAGTTTTGAGGCAAAGGAGCAGGTGATGAACAATTCTTTATGGTGCATAAATTTATGCTTTATAAGGGACATGAATGATTAGTAAAAAAAAGGCCAAGTCATACTAGGATGATTGAAATGAAATTTTGAATAAATGTGAGTGGTCTCTGGTGTTATTTGCCTTAAATCAGGTAAAGAAATGGAGGTAACAGTATACGGTCTTATTCGATAAGACAAAATCTATTTTCTAATTGTTTAAAGAACGAAATGCAAACACTATATAATATTCAAGAAAAAATGTGTAAGGATTTTGATATATTTCACTATATCCAAAGACTAGAGGTATTAAATCTCTCACTTTATATGACATTAAAATTTTAAGAATAACATACTACCACAATAATGGCTACCCTTATCTACTTGGAAATTATTAACTTATTTTAATAAATACTACTCCCTCCGTCCCTAAAAAATTGTCATATTTTGACTTTTATTGGTCAAATATAATAAAATTTGATCATGAATTTTCATTAAACGTTAAGAAAAAACATAAACTTGTGGAACTTGTTAGATTCGTCTCAATATATATTTTTGAAATATCAACTTTTTATAATATTTTCACATGTAAAATAATGAATATTTATGTTTTAAATCGTATTTTGTTGACCACCAAAAATTAAAATGTGACAATCATTTAGGGATGAAGGTAGTATAAATTAGTCATTAGAGTTGTTTTCTAAAATAACATTGCCATAATGTAATATTTTTTTCTTGTTAATTATGTAGATCTGAATCCTAATCAAAACACGAATTTCTATTAGCTGCAGAATATTTGAGATTTTTTTTATTACTACTGAGATACAGGACAACAAAATAAGATTTCATCATATGCTCTCATACAAAAATAAGGGCAGAACTAAAAGCAAATATTGTTGCATAACATTGAATTGTTTTCTAAATGTAACAAGAGCTGCTGATCAGACTGCAACCAAGACTTCTCCAGTATCGAAATCTTCTCAATTCGTTCGGTTACAGCATCATAATCCCTTACAGCATCTGGCGTGCTATATACATTTGTTCGACTAAAATCATTACGGCCATTGGTAACAAAGATGCGAAGAAACCAAGTCCGTGGAGTGGTTCCCATGACGTCGAGAAGACAGCTGCTGTTTCATCATAGATTAGCAGGCAACAATGCATGTAGCAGGTTCTATGATGCTTGAGATATTACTGGGAATGGTCTGAAAACTTCCTGCGGTTTCTAATCGCTCCCAAGTTAATCTTCGCTTTTCTGCTGCAATACTTAGTTCTGAGTTTTCCTCCTCGACCTTGCTTTGGCATGCTAGTGCAAGCTCTTCATCCATTCCACAGAAAACTTTCCTCAAATTCTGCGTCAGGTTGAGAACTGTTTTATTCCAATGCTTCTTGCTGTTCCTTTCCAGAGCAGGGAAGATAATAGGCATAATCATTTGCCTATTATGCATGATAAGATTAAGGATGTGATCGTTATTCCATAAATAGTGCGATCTCTCAGCAACCTGACAATGAATAAGACCATGTGAGCTCATATATAATAATTGTCGATTATTATGAGAAGGGACTTTCTAATCCTACGGGGCTGAAAATTTTATATTCTTTTGCTCTTGTATGTAATTGGATCTATCATAATGATCCATTGACCCACACTTTCCTATCTATTGTGAAGTAGTAAATACTAGTATTTGCTCTTCACTCTTGGATCATTTTGGAAACTATCCATCTTCCTCCCTCTCCCTTACCCGTCTTAGGCGGGAGCTCTACAAAGAATTGGGGCATGTTGGTGTTGCTATACAAAGAAGAGGCTTCAGAGACTTTTAACGATAAATTGATAAATGCAGATACAAAAGAGAGACAGAGTCACACTCTCAGTTCCAGATACACAAGCTATGTTGTGGTCATGCCTATTGATTCCAGATGTTTTAGCATCTTTAAGGTCTATATACAGGCCTAGAATTCATTGGTATCACGTCATCATTTAATGCAAACATATACCATCCGGCCACTTGCACAAGTGTCTTGATTGTACCAGAGAAAAATCGGATAGAAAAAAACTATTTATGAATATTACCTGAAAATGGTAGCTATTGAGGCAGCAGCCTATCCGTCGAAAGAGAGGAACCATGATCTGCTCGAAGTCTGCCATGTTGATCATTTCAAGAATTTCTTCCGTCTCACTGATAAACATCAGCTCCTTTTGGCTGTTAGTCACTGGCCAGTATTTCAGTAGTCCCTTGATAACCACACTTCCCAACTTTGGCTCTTTCTCGACAAACTGAACAATACAGTACGCTAACTGTTGATGATAGACTCCGAGTGATTTTGGTTTGTGTAGAGGAATCAAAGCCCTGGTTAAAAATAGCTTATGTTCTTCCTTCAATGGCAAAGCAAACCCACTAATCACACTGCCAAAAACCTCTAACAGCTCAGCAATTCCATTATGCCGGTCAGTCTCATAAACAAATCGAAAAAATATATTACTCACAGCCTTTCTCATAAATGACCTGTGCACCATAAATTTGCCATAAAGTCTGTGCAAAATTGATTTCAAGCAATCCCTCTCTCTTGGGTCCTCCGAATCAAAAAGGTCAAGCAATTTCAATATAAATTTCTGATCCAAGTACTTCTTGGCCACTTTAGCATCAAAAGATCCTTGTCCCAAGGCCCGCAGGAGAAGCTCATACACAAGTTGTAGATGACACCATGCTGGATCAAACAATGGTTGGTCATCCTCGTTCTCGCTACGTGCACTTACTGGGTTACCCTTCGGAGGAAACTCTCTGAATAAGTTGGCTGCACACATTTTACATAATGCAGCTACGGCTGCTTCAGTGAATTTTACAGAACCAGACGCAACAAAGTCACCAAGTTCTAATAGTATCTGATGCTTAAGCTCCTTCTCTGTAGAGTACTGGTCAGGATCACTGAAGTCATATACCATGCAGCAGAGATTTAACTTACGCAAGAACAAACTCTGCTTCTCTGCATTCGTCACATCTTTAAAGGGAACTTGTGGATCAACCAGCTCCCCTCCAGAAGTTATGCTTGCCGGAAAAATTGCAGAAGACATTCGCTTCACAACATTCAATTTGTTTGACAATACAGTGCAGCTGCTGCTGTTGAATGGAACTCCATTCCCAGAGTTCGCATTATCGTTGCATGAATTGTTTTCAATTGAATTTAAGGAATCTGCTTTTGATGACTTCCTCGGGATTTTCGCTAAAATTTGCTTAAGCATATTAGCAGTGCTCTAATATGCAACCAACAGAATCCTGGTTCAATATGAATAATTTGGTGGAGAATAATCAGTAAAGATAAATGAAGGAAATGTAGTATCTAGCTATTATAAATAAATCTAGGAACTTCTGATCTTTCTTACGAAACTGCCATTTGTGTGCTTGCTTTTAAATTTCTTATATTCATTATAAGAGAGACGCCGTCCAGCAAACACCAATCTATATCTATCTCAACTGTAAACAGGTCACTAAATTTCAAAAAAAATCATACTTCTCCTCTAAGATATCATACTGATATTGTAAGCTTTTAAACAGCTTTCAGGCACATTAAGACAAACAGTAGCATGAATTTAGAGTATCTTCTTCGAAATTTAATCACTATCACAAGATTCCTTTATTTTCAGTTTAGAATGGGTCAACCCGAAACAGCCGGCAGATGCAAATCACAGATCAGTGTGTGAAAAACAAGAGCAACACATCCTAACTTATCTATACATATATTTGCGAGCATCAAACGATTAAAGGACATTAGATAGAGACATTGAACTCTTAGATTCGATTTTCACCATGTAAGGAGGGGGATTTTAGTATAAACTATGTAAAAAATATATACATATATTTTAGATCTGGTACAGAATGTAACAGCAAACATCCTAGCCTCTCACCTCAAAACAGGCAGCAAAACTAAGCAGAAGGAAATTCAAGATCATGAAGTACCATAAAGCATCAATATGTAATAAATCATAGAACAATACACTTTTTCACAACTACAGATGTACATATGGACAAAATCCATTTTCTTTATGCAGAAATGAAAACTATACAACAACATTAACCAACCCAACAAGCCCAAAATAAAAAAGATTCAATCTTTATCACAAATGCAGCTTAACTCCCAAGGAAATGGACAAATCTTGATTAAATTAAGGCACCCAAAAAGCTCAAATCAAGAAATATTCAAATATTACCACAAATGTAGCTCAACTCTTAAAAACTGAGCAAATCTTGATTAGATTAACCAGCCCAAATAGCTCAAATCAAGAAATATTCAAACATTAGCAGAGGAGCAGTTTAAATGTTCAATTATTACATAAAGAAATGGACAGATCTTGATTAAGACCAAAACCAAATACAAAGAAAAAGGACAATAATGAGAGGAAAGAACCTGACTGTTGTATGTCTGCAGAGTAAAGATCAGAACTTTATTTTCTTCCAAGATTTACAATTAAAAAAAAATGTAGATAATAACATATACAGAAAAAATTCCTGAGTTGTTATACACACACCAAAACAGTACTCAAAGGTTGGCAATCAATCAATCAAAATATGCTTTTGTTTTTGCCATTTAACTTAGAATTGAAGACATAATGATGGGTTAGGAGGAGCCCATATATGATTTGTTTTTTCTCTTCTTTTTTTAGTGGCAAAAATGGGGTACCAAGAAAAACAAACACAAATAATTATTACACTAATTTATGTTTTTTTCTTACAAACTTTAGTACTTGATTGGGTTTGATTTTGTCTGTTTTGGATTTGTTTAAGTGAAAAAGTTGAAGATAGTGGTTTAGGAGTAGTGTATTAGTAGTATTATTACATGAGGCTTCATATTATACAAGGTGTGCTGGCATTGATTCAAGTGCACACATATGAGTACTCACTACTGATTTGAATGGACGAAGGGATCTCATGTCCCCTCCAAATATCCAACTCGTTATGGGAGAGTCATAGTCGAAAAGAGGATTCATCACTTCTTTCTCTCATTTAAAATCGTGTATGAATTTGTTTCTAAATTTAGCTAGATGGATTCGAGTATCACTTGTATTTATTTGTTCAAATATGTTCGAACTCGTTTGATTGAATATGTGATGAAATTAAAAGGTTGTTAATTGTAAAAGTCGATATTTTATTATGGGCAATAGGTTATTGATATTGTAAGTAAAAGTAACCCGATACATGTTCAGTACTCAACTCAAATGATTTGATTGAAACCAACCTAAAGCGTAATCAGTTAGGGTACAATTTCTTACTAGATATGTAATACGACTGCTAATTACTTAATTTGATAAAGTTCATATCGGTTGAGTGAATCCGTATCTACCGAACTTGACTCATTAATCGTTTACCAAAAGGTATATTAAGGGGGGCAAAATAACCGCATTTCTTTCATATGAAGCTTGTTAGAACACCACATTTCAAAAATGTATAGTAATTACACTTTAATTTACTTTGTCAATTTACTAACTAGCTATAAATACTTCAATGAGTAATAAATATGTGATGGTATATTTTGACTTTTCATGGTCAACAAAACACGATTTTAAATATAAATATCTCCTATTCTACATATGAAAAAATTATAAAAAGTTGATAGTTCAAAAATATATACATTGAGACGAACCTAACAAGATATCATATGACTATTTTATTTCTTATTGGTTAATGAGAATTATTGATCAAAGTTTTTAAGTTTGACCATGTAAAGACAAAATATATCAATCATTTAGGGACGGAGGGAGTATAAACTAAGATTTATGTTATTAATTAATTTTGACTTTTTAATAATTTAAGGACTTATAATGTAAAGTTGTACTGATTCTTAGTCAACCTATATTGAAAGAAGTATTGATTTTCCACGAGGAATGTGAATTAAAGAAGGTCCAAGCAACCGATCAGGTTTTTTATCGACGGAAAATTTACTCTCTTTTTTTGTTTTTTGGCCATTTTCCATTCTCCTCCAAAATGTGTCAATTATTATGTCCATTTAATATAATGGTCATGAGAAGAACCCCAAATTATTGAGATATTACTGTGGTTGTTTTGTTGTTCGTTTAGTGTGTTGTTGATCCTTTTTCTAACAAAAATTGTTACTAGAGCATATCTTTCAATTTATAATTCACCTGATCAAGACATATCTCACACATGACATATGTAGAAGAAAATTCAACTTAAAAGAAAAATATAAACGCCCCAACACTTAGACTATTTCTAATAGGACTATAGGAGATAATTGATCTCCCAAATATTTCGTATCACCTCACATTATTCATTCACCACATCATCAAATATCTTTCAAATATCTCCATACTCTGTAATAGGAGATAATTCAAAAAGTTTTTTCATTTTTTCTCACTTCACATATAAAAACTTGAGAAAATGAAGAGAAAGAGAGAAAATAAAAAAAAAAATTGGTGTCCAAATCAAACAAATTTAGGCTCTGTTTATAACTCTTGAAAAATAAAAAATATTGACGAAAGAAAAAATAAAAATAGATAAAAGAATAAAGGAAAAATATAAAATAGAGAAATAAGGTTGTTCATGTGTCAAAATTATATGACAATTGTACTTTTTTGTCATAATAATTCAATAATTCTTCAAAAATAAGAACAAAAGTTATCACTATTAATTATCTCTTATTTAAAACATATACCAGTCCAAATATTTCCTATTGAAAATGGTCTTACGGTATATCATAAATTATTTGTGCAAATATCACATTCATATGAGAGTCTAACAAAAAATTTAGTTTTAATGTCAACTCCCAAATGTTTATCTTAAATAAGCCTGAAATTTTACCAAAAGAAAACAATTCCTAAAACTAGAGCCATCTATATATCTTATAAATAGTAATACTCCTTCCATTTTTGTCCTTAAATGAATTATCACGTTTTAACTTTTATTAGTCAAGTATTACAAAATTTAACTATAAATTTCATTAAATAATAAGAAATAGTATAGTCTTGTGAGATCTTGTTAGAGTCTTCTCAATATATATTTTTGAAATATTAACTTATTATAATTTTTTCGCATGTAGAATAAGAGATATTAACGTTTTAAATCGTGTTTTGTTGACTATTAAAAGTCAAAATGCGACAATTATTTAGGGATGGAGGGAGTATTATAATATGTATACTGTTTTTTTAATTTGTAAGCATGATTGAAATATTTACAATATTGTAATAATGAAAAAAGGACTAGTGGCCAAAACCATCACCTATGTTTGGCAAATGTTTCCAGTCCATCACTTGTGTTTTAAAGTTACCTAGTCCATCATTTGTGTTTATAAATTTTTTAGACCATTACAAAATTTGTTAGGCTATCGTTAAACGTTGCACGTGTAGGTCATATGGTGCAATTTTTGTTTTCTCACACAAATCGCCTCAATTTCAAGTGTACTTGCCGTTTTTGAGGGTTTGTTGGGAAATTAGCACATGTTAGAGAAGATTCAAATATGAAATTACTAAACTACCCTTGGTAAATTAGCACATATTCATCATGTGCTCAACTTGACGAAGAGTTAATAGAAATTTTGTGATAAAATGGGATGAAATTTTAAATACAAGTGATATATTAGATAACTTTAAAAAATAAGTGATGAACTGAGAATATTTATCAAACATAAATAACGATTCTGGCCATTAGCCCATGAAAAAAATATAATCTACTCATGGAGGACGTGCAACGGTGGAAGATGGAAGAAATAATAACAAGGAAGTTTAGAAGTAATTTCTTGATTATGTAGGGAAATTTTCCAAAGTAAAAGTGGAACAAAGACAACTTTTCCATAATGACGACTCAAAATTCGTAAAGATGAAATGAATGAAGAGCAAAAAATGAGCATGCTTACAAAAAAGTTTGACAGATGTGGCTCCACAAGACCACAACATACACACTACCACAGCTAAAAAGTTTTATCAATCTCATAGTAGCATTTTCTCTTTGAATATTTAGATTTTAATTCTTTTCTTTTTTTGTAAGTTGAATTTTCTTCCGCATGTCATAGAGGTTTTTGGTTACATAGATTATAAATTGAAAGATGTGTCCTAGAAACAGTCTAATTACAAGGGAGAGGACCAACGAGACAAGCACCTAGAAGCAATACATTTAATATTTCAGTAAAATATTGCCTCCACATATGGGCGGAACCAGGATGAAAAACCAACTTTGAGAAAAATAAAATAAATAGAGCCAAAATAAATAAAAAATAATTAAAGTACTAAAGAAAGTTAGAAAATATATTAAAAATAAAGCTTAGAGGGCTTGAACCCAAGACCTCGACCTTTTAGAGGAAGTAACTAACCAACTAAGCTATACTTTCACTTATTTTACTTACACTTTTTATAATATATACCAAAAAATTCAAAGAAATCGCATAAAGAAAATGATACCGAAAAACCTAGAGGAGTCAGATCCGCCTTTACCTCCACACGAATTCAAACCAGCAAGGTCAGGTGCGTTCACCTAATCACCTTACCACTTACTAATTTATTAAGGGTTTTGATTTTTACACTCCAAAAATTGATTATTACACTCCATTTTCTCTATTTTGCCCTTCAATTTACTCTATAACAATCTACAAAAAGTGATAAATTGGAGTGTGGTTATGAAATTTGGAGTGTGAAAATCAAACACCTTTATTAAAATATGGACATCCCCTTCACTTCAACCAACTTAGATCATTATAATTTAAGCCAATTTTCATATGGATATCTGATATATTGAGACTGGGGGAGATTTTAACTTAGTTTTAAATCCCTTTCACCTCAACCAACTCAGATCATTATAATTTAGGCCAATTTTCATATGGACATCTGATACACTGCGAAAATAAACACATGAACGTCCAACATTTCGATTAGTTACCCGAGACCATTTTTTTATTTTTTATAAATTAGCGATAGACGTGAATTTCAAACCTAAAACCTTTTAATCATTAGTACAACTTCTTATTGCTTCAGTTCATGTGCCCACTACAAAAAACCCAACCCCTTCCCCCACACCCTACCCCTTTATACTCCTTTTGTCTTCCTCTTCCCCACACCTCTGCCCCATCAGCAACCACTATCATGTCAACACTTCAACAATTAAGTTTCATTTCAATAAAGACTTTGATGACCCCACCCCTACCCAACCATTGCATAATACTCCCTCCGTTCTCTTTTACTTGTCTTCCTAGCCATGTGCACAATAATTAAGAAAATATTAAAGATAGCCAAAAAGTACATTGGAAATATAAAATGACAATCAATTGATACTATATGATTGGTTGATTGATAAATTTATAGTAAAAACTAATAAAAAAGTGCATTGAAAATGTAAATTTGTAATTAATTATGTTAGAAAGACAAGTATTTAAAAACAAAAATATGAGGCTAGAAAGACAAGTAAAAGAAAACGGAGGGAGTATTAAGCAAGGAATTATACTTACAAATTTCATTAGTTTTTGTTATGGATTATTATACCCACCTATGATAGCTTGGTTATTTATTCTAAAATCTTTCAATTAAATCTCAAGGGTATAATGCCATTTGATCGGTGATGGTATTTTTGTTCAGGGGAGGGTGGTATTATCGGATGCTAATGGTGTTGTTGTTTAGGAAAGGGCACATGAAATCACTCGAGTTTCATTTATGTACCATTTCGACTACTCGTAGTCACTATCGGCTCAATCAACTACTTCTATCTGAAGCGGATATATAGTAGTTTAAGGTGGTTTACTTGAATTATCAAAAATATTACTTAATTGATAAGTATGTTTAACAAAACAACCAGAGCCCAAGTCCTACCACCTATATATATTTTTATACTCTTTAAGTCTTGCAAGAAATGTTAAACAAAGAAGCTAATGACACGACTACAACAAGTCACTTGGACAATCCTTGAAAAGTTACTTAGACGACACATTTGAGTGTTGAGATTAGAGGGGTCGGTCAAGTGGAACTCACTTGGACGACCTCCCGTGTGAGGTCGTCCAAGTGAATTTTTTTTCTATTTTCAATATTATGATATTTAACCTCAATTATATTATATATATACATAATTTTTTTGGTTTAAACCCACGCCTGGGGCTTACGTCTTTAATTAATAAAGATAATAATATAATGTCTTTCAAGTCTTCCCAAAATAGGCAAAAAAGAAATAAATAAAATAATTAGACAAAGACAACTAAACAACATAAACAATAATTCAAGTAGTTCAAGAACATAAAACTAAGGGAAAATATGTTAAAACCTAATTAGTACTTCAAGTAGTGTATAAATGCAATAATTCAACTAAATCTCAGACGCACTAGGTTTAGCCACGAATTTGTGGTAGAAATAACTGCACCATCCATGTTGAACGGAAGTAATTCTCCTCTCTGAAAATTTATTGTAGTGGTGTGTCCAAGAATACTGAAAATTAGAATAAAATGTTAGGATTATTATCATTGATTTCATAAACAATATTATAAACAAAGAAAGATGTAAATGAAATAACTTATAAACGGTGTTAATAATAAGAAATACTTACAGCCAAAGAAAGATTAGTATTGTTGGATTTTAATATGTACTCTATAAACAGACACAAACAGAATCCACATAAATCTGAAGAAGGATCCTGCATCGGGCACTACATAAAACGTATTTCAATCACTAAAGTTATACTTTAAATATTAAGTTAACTCTTTCGATAAAGATTAATTTATAAATAAACCTCTATGTTGACCCAATTGTTTTGCTGGGTCAATTTTTCCTAACTGAACTGTTATTCTTCATACCTCGATGTGAAATGATTGCCCTGAAAATAAAGAAAGTATATAATGACAATTAATATATACATATAAGTTAACATATATTAATTGTATGGATTTTTAGAAATGACAATTAACCCTCTTACTCATTAATTTTATTCACCAAATCCATTCGTCTTTCATGACCATGATGTACCCGCAACGGATCCATGTAATAAATGTTCTCCGACGTCTTCATGTTGATCGCAACCAACACCCAATGATAACGTCTACATTATGTCAATGAACTTAATTACAAGTAACAAAATGTTATTAGATATATTATTTTAGCAAAATATAATGTGATAACCCGATATTACATGGAATCATCACAAGATGATCTTTATCCTGATGCTTCAACAACTTCTGTACCAAGTGAGAATGCTCGAGCTCGTGATTTGGAGAAATGAATGAGAAGCTGGGGGCCACAACCTCATCGTACAAGTATGTTTCACACAAGTACCTTTAATCTTAAACATGTTAGTATTTATGAATTTTAAATAAATTAGATAACATTTAAAATATAATGTTATTTTACCTTATATATAAGCATACGGCAGAAACGCTCAACGTTTGGCAGTTCACAACCTCTCACACATGTTCGAAGGAGATTTGATCTTCAAAAGCTTCACCCCAAAACAACTCCGGCATGGGAAGACCAAACGTGCCATCTTTCGCATCACGGTCAAAAATAGTCTTTAAAATAAGAAAGCATCCATGCGGTGGGAGATCACAACCCTCTCGAATATAAGTGGTCTTCTTAATCGGAGCAGAATGACCAACAGATTTGTTTTGAGTGACATTTTTTCTTGGAACCTAAAACACAATTTCACTAATTATAAGTAAAACTAACTCTTTATTCAACTTATACTCATTCGATAAATAATTTAACTACCTGCGGCTGTTGTTGTAAGGAAACCAACTTTAAAGGCAACGCAACAAAGGTACCTAATGCATGACTAACAAGTGTAATCTCTGCATCATCATTAGGATACGGCAAAGGGATGGACTCACAACCAGCGACTATATCAATAAATCTCACGTTGACTTGATCATCATTTAGTAGTCGTCCATGCGATCTTTGCCCCTCTATTCTTGACACTGACCCCGACTCGCGGTAGAATATTAACCGGTGCCTAGCAGGCGGCTCCTTCTCCAATTGTGGTTCCTGAATGTATATAAATTGTTTAGTAACAAATTATATGAGTGTAGATAATAAAATTATCCATGTTTTTTAGGGCAAAACTTACAATTGATTTCCTCAAGTTTAGATATAACATTTTACAATTTTATATCTTAAACCATCCCAAGTTTTATTTTTTCCCAACTATGACCTAACATTTTACAATCTTATATCCTAAATAATCCAATTTTTCAACCATGGCATGATATTTTATAATTTTACATCATAAATAATCCTAAAGTTAACATTTTTCTAATTTTAAACTAGTTATATCTAACTAATTAAGTAATTTCAACAAACAAACTAATTTAATTTCCGAATAATTAATAATAATTACAAGTTAATTAATAGATGCACACTAATTATTTCAATAAACAAAATAACTAATTAATTCAAACTAAAATTACAATATTAAACTAAAATTACAAAAACACTTACTTGAACTATGTATGAGCTCGAAATTAGATGTCGGACGTGGTGGTGGACGTAATTGTGCCTTTGGTAGGGTGTAGTATGTATGAATTTTGGGTGGAGGCGGAAATGGAGAGTCACGGAATGGAGAAGAAGAAGGAGAATGGGAAAAAGGAGAGGAACGAGAATGGAAAGAGGAGGTCGGAGGAAGGAAGAGGGAGGTCGGAGGCCTAGCAGGAAGGGAGGGAGGAGAAATGGGACAGGGGTTCGTTAATGCTCCTCACTGTCGTATGGGGTTTGTGGGGTGGGGGGGGAGGCAATATCCCGCCGATAGAAATGTTTTTTTTTTTTAACGACTTGAATGACCCTCCCGCGAGGTGTCGTCCAAGTGTACAAGTTTTTTTTGTTTTTTTTTTAATTCTTAAACAACTTGGACGATACTCTCGTGGGGTGTCGCCCAAGTGAAACATGTTTTTTATTTTATTTTATTTTTAAATCACTTAGACGACACCAAGTGTTCACTTGGATGACACCACGCGAGAATGTCATCCAAATGCTACTTGGACAACCCCTTTTTTGAAGTGTTGTTCAAGTGGGTGTTGTTTAAGTGTCTTTTTATAGTAGCGTGAATTGTACAGTGAACAAAGAATCTCATGAATTCTACCAAGTGAGAATTAGTATGAACTAGAAAGGACCCAAGGTTCTTATGAATGTTCCAAAATCAATATTGGAAGCGAACCATTAATCTCATATTGTACGTTCAAATCAATATATATTAATGAATTACTATATGTCCATAATCAAGTTCGAAATGATACTACTCCAAGTAGTTATTCTTCACCGAGAAAGATACTTTTCATTGCATAATTAACTATTTTTACAAGAAGTATTACAATAAATATCCCATAGACTTATTAGCCCTTATATTACTATTATAAAGAAGTTTATTAGTATTACCAAAGAAATTTTAGCAAAAGTTAAGTATGTGTATTATTTGTGATGGCATTTCTTGTAACAATATTTAATGGTGACATAGTTCTCAATTTTTTACGTTTTATCTACATTGTATTAATTTTTCTTACAATCTTAACATGAAGTTAAAAAAAATTAAAAATAGAAAATATTATTAAGAATATTTCATTATTATTGCTAAAAAAAGAAATTCATATTAAGATCATTGAGCACCCTTCTCTTGTTGTTTATTAAAATACTTCTTTCTTTTTGGTTGTTCATCATCTATATATATAGTTATGTTGGAATTCAAGTTAGCTGCTTGAAAGATGCATTTTTATTAATTTATTTGCATTTCTTTCGTGAATTAAGCCCTACTTTGTTAAATTTGAAACATGAATCTTAAGTTCATAGAGAAAAGAGAAAAGTTTTAATCCTAGTATTCGAAAAATTTAATTCAACTCGTGACCTACCCGTGATAACAAAGGAGTAACAGACCCTAGATTCGATATTTAGAAATGTATTTAATTTTATACATCGATACTTATAATGTGAAATCGTCATACTAACGGCCTTCAAACACCACTTCCTTGCTTGTAGTACACGAATGGAGTAAATAGTGGGATGTGTCTCACCTAATCAGGAACTAGAATTTTCCTATTAACCACTTCATCAACACAAGTCATTTCTTGTGAGAGTCGCATCCAAATTGTATGAAAAGGCAAATCTATTGGTACTTTGCACTCTAGTTATTTACTAGTAGAGTTATATCCCGAACTATACATTAATACTTAATAGGTCTACAGTGGATGTTTAGAAGATTGACGGTTGTAATTCAAGGTTAGAGTTAGGTTTTATTTATTGAATTAAGGAATTGGGAATTTCGATTTAGACAGCATTTTGTTTTAAGACAACCTTTCTTCTTACAGTTCATGTCCGTTAGTGTCGTGAGGTTTCTTGAACGTAAGCAGGTAGAGCGGTACAACTTCAAGTTTTCATTTTTACCATATATTCCTTTCAATATTTAATAATCAATTTTTTTTTTATCTTATGTATTGCATATATTTCATTTTCCTTTTATATATATCTCGTGGAAGATGGAATTCGATGGGGGATAATTGGAGAGATATACTCTCTTCATTCCACTTTAATTGATTTCATGTATATTGAAATATTATTTTGATTATCAATGATTTTACATATACATTATAGAAAGTTACAAGAAGATAGTATCATGAAAATATTTTTAAAAATGTATTCAATGATATCAATTTTATATTTTTCGAACGAATGAATAAAAAGTAATTTGTATTCAAAGTTTGACCATATTCCTAAAATGTCAATTAAAGTAAAATAGAGGAAGTATGTACTAACGTATAATGTTTTGCACTCAATACATGAAAGGCACGGCCTCAGATCGGATGAGATGTTGGTTTAAAAGGTTAAAACATTCACGTGCCAAAAATTGCAACTTAACGCCCCGGCGCCCCTTGTTCTGAGGAGTTGCTAGGAGGTAAACCGCGAGATATGTGTCAGATGATCAGGGTACTTAAAGTTTTTCGTTAACCACTCTCACGAGTTTCTTCTCATATGAGACTTGAACTCACACCGTAAAAAAAGGTAAGACGTAAAGCTAAACTTAGCTTATAATTTGTGAGGCACCTCAACTATTACAATGATTAGAGATTTGCATCTCAATAGTTCTGTTTGGGTGTTTTATTCTATGTGGTAATTGATATACACCTATAGCTTAAAAATATCATGTTATTTCGTTTTGTATAATCTATATTTAAATTTATTTACAATAAAAAAAACACATTTGGAATTTTCAAATAATGACTCCAATCCTCCTCCCCCAAGTCCATTCATTCATTAAAATATAACCCAAACACTTGTTGGTTGTCACATTCCACTTGAAATTTAGAATGACTAATCCCAATAACCATTGCAATCAATCATTCTTGAACTCTCCCTTATCCATAGATAATAGACAACTCATAAAATGTCTAACAACTTATTGACACTTTTGTCAAAAGATTCTTTAGTGGTTTCAAAAATGTGCACAACCATGTGAAGGATGCACCACAAAAAGAAGTACACCATGTGTTTGAAGATTTCCAGTTTTTTAGTGACAGTTTACTCACCATGTTAGATATCAATAACAACATGCTTTCAATTCAGGGTAAACATATTTTCACTCATGGCAAATATCTTTCGGGCTGTAATTATTTTCACGATACCAACACAAGTTTTATATGTTCGATATTTTTAATGTAAGAATACACCAAATACATATATGTCAATAATGAACGTGAGCCGTAAACACAAGTAGAATGAAAATAAGTTTTTCTTCTTTCAATTAGTGACAATAGTAACTATTAGCTCCAACTTTGCATTTTCTTGTCATAGGAAAAACCTTCATTTTAATATTACCTCCGTCTCTAAAAGATTAGTACGTAATACATTTTAACTTTTGTGGTCAAATTTTAAAAAATTTGATCAATAATTCTCATTAAACGATAAGAAATAATATAGTCATGTGGAATCTTGTTACATTCGTCTCAATATATATTCTTGAAATATCAACTTTTATTAATCTTTTCGTATGTAGATTAAAAGATATTAACGTTTCAAATTGTGCTTTATGACCATGAAAGTCAAAATGTACCAATCATTTAAGAATGGAAGGAATAATAAATTATACAACAACTTTAGGTGTTGACAAGACAAATCAAGCTCCTTGCTCAATTAGACTTGATCGAAATATCAATAAATCATTATTCAAAAAAATGATAAAAGAACAATGATAAAAATAAAACCATCATGCATCAAATATTCAAAAATTCAAGAATATGATCAAAACACACCCCCCCCCCCCCCCCGCCCGCCCCAAAAGAAATCATAAAAACCTTGAGCATATAAATTGATTTTTTAAGTAAAAGTGTAAAATTGTCCTACTAATAAACCTACGAAATCCTGTCTTGGAGTATATAAAGAAGGTAAGGATGTGTTTCAATTGATCAAACAATCAGAACTTACATGTTAAGCACTTTATCAACACAAAGTTCACTCCTTATTAGAGTCGAACCAGGTTTCGTAAAGAGATGAGGAAGACTCGAACCAAATTGCGTGAAGAGATGAGGTTGCTAATACTTTACACTCTAGTTCTTTACCAACTTAGCGCCTACGGGCGGAGGGCATTTCAACACAATTTTTGGTCGACAGGCTTTGGAAGCCTATACCGAACCTCTGCTACATTCAATTATTATTGGATGCTAATATAGAAGACAGACAGTCATTAGATGGACCACATGCTAACAGCCTAACAACTTGAGTATCAATAAGTGAGTAATATTGAAAAGAATTGAAACAAAATATTTGGACTGATATAGTCTTCTTAATAGACATGATACAACTAACACTTGAGTATAGGAAGAAGCTGAAAGAGACACACAGGAAGAGCACCACCAGGGGCAAATTTACAATGGCATGGTGTATATTTCCTATTTATCCCGACGACAAAAAAACGAATAAATCAAGAAATAATACAAGAAACATCTATAGAGCGAACAATACTAGATGGGATTATACATATGCATTTGACCACAAACAAGTCAAAATTCGCACCCAGGGAAGTAACGCAACAGTTTTGAGAGTTGGTGAGCTACAGACTCTCCGCCGGAAGCTGAATTACACTTCCGTTTATGTTAGCATTTTTCGGCCTCCACTCAGTCCTGCCCTTAACAATTTCAGCGCCAGTCTCCAGTCGAACCAAATGTTGACATTCAATGTAACCAGAACTAGCCAAATCATCAACACCATCTCCGGTCACAGAGGTGAGTGACTGCACTACACTGTCTCTCCTACACTCCCTCCTATATTCCAGCGTCATGCTAGCAAGCTCGTGGGTCTCCAGTATGGGAGATGGGGCGCTCTAAAAATAATTATTTTACTCTTAGAACCAGGTATCCTAGCATAATCTTATGGGAACAAGAACAAGCAATTGGTATAGTTCTTCATTAACTTCTAAAGCAAAAAGGTTCCTTTTCCTTTAAAGACTACACTGGATGAAAGGATCGAACAAAGTAGAATATATTCATAGAAACAGACACAACAGTGAGATTAACTCCAGTAGAATGCAAAGTTCTACTATAAAGTAAATAAACCCCCTTTTAGCGAAATGTGTGCTTTATTCATTAAAAAAGAGAGATTAAACATATTTTCCAACCAATCAACTCAGGAGGTCACATGGGAAGACTTGCCTTACGACCAGCAGGCAAAAATAATAGTTCTAGACGCAGGCCTTCCGTTCACTGGTTTTGTATTTGTTACTTATCAACAAAACCAGGGTTTTCGCTAATTCTTATTAAAACTGGAAAACTAAGTATCTACGCGTGCATATATTCATAGAAATTAGTTACCTCCAAAATCCAGTTAATGTACTTCACGTTATTAACATGCTGGTTCACATCTAGATCACTCCACCTTGGCTGCAACAATTAACCCCCCAAACAAATTACAGTTTTGGTCAGTAAGATGTTAAGGAAAATAACAAAAGAGAAAAATTAGTATACCTACGAGAATTTGACTTACAGTTAGGCCACTACGAATATAGTCTGCTGTATTTTCGTCGAGTTTAGGTAACTTTGTGTTGGAATCTTCCACAATAGGAGGCGTGTCCAGGAAATAACCTCCTATTTCTGCTCGCACCTCATCCGGTATTTTGGCTAATCTCCGTGTCTCCTTATTCATCATAACTGATACACTGAAAGGTTTGCAACCAGCACCATCGACAAAAATTAGATAAGGGTTATGATAAATAATAAAAGATTAAACAAACAAAAAAATCTGGAGAATGCCAGATTAGCTATATAAAAACTTTCTTTAGTTCAATTGATTTTGCCACCATCTCCTCGTGTTACTAACCAATTCAGAGAGTGGCGAAGTAAACTAACTATGAGAGAGGCAAAGAGCATTATACAAAGGTTCTACAATATAATGACAAAAAAACTTATATATAACTCAACATGTCCCAATGCCTTCCCTTGGAAGCAGGGTAAAAGGCGGGGATGCAACCTACTCTGTCTTCTACTTCACAGTAACTCAACGATGATAAAAATTGGGAACGGTAATGAATATGAGAAAAATGATTATATTCCTACCCGGAGGCTCTTGTTAATATTTCTCCAGTCAAACTGTCACGCACAAGCCAATCCCGCCGCATACCATTTTTACCAGATGCTGCTACCCAAGTGTCTACCTGGACAACTTCACCCCTGAAAAAAAATAAAAGCTTTAGATCATCAACCAAATACATTTTATAGGCTTAAAGTATTGTGGAGTGATTTTATTGTATACATGGGAATTTCGTTCCCATGATAATGGGAAGATAGTCAAGTAATTGGATTGCACGAAGGGATTGCAGAAATGGTTCAGGACACCTAACATGCTCTGGGTATGAGGGTAACACATACGTTGTCATAATAAGCTATCAGTTTGAAGTGTCTGATTCTACTCAGCAAAATAAGCAGACATCAATGCCGGTAATAATTTTATACATTATAAGATAATAAACAATAAGAAAAAACTGGACAATAGTAAAACCACAACGAAAGATGTGGTCCCAAACGAGAAATTGTATCTTATTCCTCTCCTCTGATGCAAATTAGAACTAGATTTAGGACATAGTGATCTTCCAGAGAATTTTATATTTTACGCAAAAAGGCCCAACGAAGAAATCTACAAATGACCCATTTCGCAATGCTACAGTATCGCATCAATGATGCACAAAACATTCTGTCCTTCTCAATCTGAAGAAAGGGAAAAGAAACTTACCAAGTAGGATATCGATCCACCAAAACCTGCATCTTTGTGACCACCCAGATTAAGTTTTTTTTACACATTTCAGGAGTTGAACCAAAGCCATCACCTAGGAGACCAGCAGTCTTTACATGGTTGAGGGCTGTTTCCTGCAGTACAGATTGCTTCAGGTTAGGATTAAAACAGAACTTGTTTCCACTAAAATTGTTTAATAATTCTTAAAAGCTTTTAATCAACAAGGTTGAATGTATAAACACGTACACAAATTACCTGGAGATGGTTCATGAGTGTTTCTATAGATGCAGTTCGATCAGCTCCTATCTCATAGGATCTGATACCGAAGTTCTGACGAAAAATCATGCCATTCTCTACAATTTTTCCAATACCAAAGGGATCGGTAAGTGCATCAGGGCGCTTGGGCTTCCAATCAAGCATCATCCATTGCTTTTCAGCTGCTAAGAATATAGTTGTAATGGCAGCAAGAAGCATGCTCCAGTCTGGCAACTGGTTAATGAAAGTTCTCGGAGGAGGAGAATAAGTCACTTCATCATCGATTTTGTACCCATCCATTACACCAACTTTGGTCCCATTAACCTTTGGAGGCGCTTGAGCACTGGCCTTCACCTTCATACCCCCTGACGACGTTGACTTAGACTTCACCCCACGTACATCTACACTGACAGGAACAGTTCCTCCTAGTTTTCCTGATGTTTTTCCACCAGAATCAGGGGGTGGAGAAGCAACTGGAGAGAACGCGGATGTAGCAGCAGTGGCAACCATTTTCAAATTCCCAAGTTAGTATGATCTAGCCACCTTCAATCAAATCAACAAATCATATTAAAATACAATAAAAGTATCCTCTGCAAATCGAAACTATAAAAAAATCGCAGTTTTTATATGAAGGTCAGCTAGTTTCTAAACTGTCATACAAATGACAAGAATTATACCGAAAGTTCCTAAAAAAGTCTCTTACTATGGATTCTAAAACTATTTCCAACTCTAGATACTACATACTAGTACCTTCTCTTGTTTAACAAACATTCATATACCATTAAAACCACAAAATTACAACTCTTACTCAAAGAAGTTCAAACAATATTCTTTCTGAAACACTAAATCATAACCCAAAAAGAGACAACAACTAAAAGGAAAAAAAAAACGGATACAATGAGCTATAAAGTTAAAGTTCATCTAGAAATTAATGCAAAAAGGGGCAGACAAAACAAGTCTTTATCAGTTCAGCTAACTGAAGCTTTTCCACAAAAAAGCTAAGAACAAGAAAATTCAATATCTCATCTCTACCAAGTATCAATTACAAACTCTAATTCAATAAAATCAAAAGCAAAATGAAAATTTCTCTATAACCCAAATTTTTCTTATAGACAAATTCGATAAATAAATATTAAAATGGTGAATGGAAACCACAACTAAATTAAAGAAAACCCCCATGCATGTAAAAAATGCAAATCAATCATCACTTCTAGATCTGGGTCAATTCAAGCCAGCCATTTACATTGGCAAAAAATAAAATTCCAACTTCTACCCACATACATTTTCACCTATTTAATCATAAAAATGCAAAAAAAAAAATAACAAGAACAACATAAAAAAGGTACCTTTAACAGCCTTGAAGATTCCAGGGGAAACAATAATTAACAAATTAAAAAGAAGTTGAATTCTTATAAGTTATAAGGTGAAGAAATGGGTGTTAGAATAGGGACAACCTTCTGGGACAAATTGAAAAAAAAAACTTTAATATCTTGAGCAATAATTTTCTGGAGCTTGTGATCGTTGATTTTGGTTGTATTTCTGTTGTTTAAATTGTTTTTTTTTGTCTGAAAAACACAAGAATATTGTTCTTGTTTTTTAAGGTAAATATTATTTTGTTAAAAGTATTTTTTGGAAATGAAAATTTTGGAGAATACCTTACAGAAAGAGAAATGAGTTTGTTTGATTTAATAATGTAAGAGAGGTGGAAATTTGGGTTTGAGTTGTTCAAATTTATAATGTGTCCCAGCTGGCTCTAGCCTTTTTCTATTTTAAATGCGTGCACATTTTATTAATCGTCTTTTAAATTATTTGTAGCAATTAGATGGTATATATTAAGAAAATAAAAAATAGTTAAATATGTCAAAATTAATAAAAATGACAACTAGTTGAAACTATTTCATTAATTGATTAATTGACGGTATTGTTCTCTGTTTGTTATTATAAATTACTTCCTCTATCCCACAAAAGTTATTTACTTGCGGTTTCGTTTTTTTCGAAACTAGTTTTATTTGACCATCTTTTATATGTATTTTTAGAAATGAGTTAATTGTAGCTACTTATCTCTGAAAGTAGCATTACTGACACAGTCGGAAGAAAATCTTACGATATTGAATTTATAATTATATATGTATAAAAAGTGATTGACGGTAAAAGATTAATACGAGAAAATAAAAATAAAAATTACTTAAACAAATATTGTTTGTAATGATGGACCTTCATGTTTCACTTTCTTTCTGGTTTTGACCCCTTGTCCCCACAAGAAGTCCCTCATAGGAAAAACTAGTCAAAATTGTGCAATTGCATGTTTGCAACTCATCTTGGAGAAAATTCTACGAAGCTATAAAGGATGTGTTTGATTAGGTGACCAAAAAATTAGATTGAAACTATGTTGACTAAGATGGTACTAGAATGTGATGTCAGTGATGACCATGTGTCTTAATTGTGTATTGGTCCTTCTATATATGTTAAATATAAGTCAAAGTCCTCAAGTTCAAGTTTTTTTTTTTTTTTTTTTATAAATTAGTGATGAGGTGAGTTTCGAATCCAGGACCTTCTGGTCACTAGCAAGAGTCTTTTCCACTAGGCTATTCGATTAACTCAAAGTCGTCAAGTTTTTAATACTTTCATTTTCAGTCCTTGCATAATAAAATAAGATTGAAACTGTGGTGGTAAGATTGTTCATGATTGTTATGGAAATATGGATGTCTTGGAGATTAAAATTAGTAATAAAGGAAGACATTACATGTGATTGATTTTGTTTATTATACATATATATGATGTGGAAACCTATAAATAAGTCTTCGTTTTATTGTATTATACACAACTAAAAGCAATAAAGTATCTTCTATTGTCTTCAATTCTCTGTTTATCATTCTTTAAGTTATATTTATAACACCTTATCACGATAAAATGCCTTCCCCTTGTCTTCACATATGAGCTTGTCTTCAATTGTTTCACCTTATAACATTTGGTATAAAGTATCTTCTCCTTGTCTTCAAGCCTATCGATAAAGTATCATACATGTTTAACTTTACATTTATATTATGTACTATGTGATTAGATGAGGGTTGATTACTATGTGGTATGAAACATTTGAGTTTATTTGTCTATGTTGACATCAATCTTTATGTATCTTCTTTTGATGATTTAATTGTTATTATTGATAATATAATTGTTCAAGATATAATTGAAGATCTGATTATTGTAGTTATAGAAACTTTGAAAGAGTTTTCAATTACTAAATTATCATGTATAAATTACGTAGAAACTCCTCTTGAGTTCTCAGTTGCTAGACAATATGTCAACAAATGTATTTGGAATCAAATATATTATAAAGGGATATATAAGTCAATTGAGCTTGATCTTGAAGATCAAAATATAGAGAAAATTGTCAAAATACCATGGTTTGAAGCTCATATTAGCCAAAATCATGGAACTTTTTTATTGAACTTTACCAAAATTTTGGGGCGAATGTTGAATACTGCTAAATGATAGTGGCATTATTTGGGCCTCAGCCCATGGTATTTTGACAATTTTCTCTACATATTGCTAAATGATAGTGGCATTATTTGGACATGCTACTGATGATTTCGTCAACGAGGAGAGATGATATGCATTGTACTATTTTGTTTTCACTATGATTTTTCTCATTGGATTTTTTTGGTAAGGATTTTAATGAGATCATTACTTGAGGCACATCTAAAGAGAAACATAGTCTCCTTTTTCACTATGTTTTTGTTCCACGAGATTTTCCTAGTGACTAATTAACGAGATAAGGTTATGAGAATGACCTTACATATCTTTGTATTTACACGTAAAGATGAAGAGACTAGTTTGTGATATGGAAGTACTATTGAAACTTTTGAAGAGTTGTAGTAAACTTATTGAAGAAGGAATTTGAGATAAAATTATATGAAGTCTTATTGAGCACCAAAAGGATTACAATATCACTAGATGTGAATACAGACACATTATTAATATCGATTGATATATAAAAAGAATTGTTTGTTCCCGAAGCACCCTATAATATAAGTGTTATAAGAGCAGTGATTTGTTTTAGTCATACAAAATCCCTATTAATCTATTGAAGCGGAGAACACTTTTATCAACACAAATGTATTAGAAGAATTTAAATGCACAATAGATATGTGATTGTTCCAATAGAATATATACGATTTATAGACAATTGGTTGTACGAATGTTGAATACTTATATGATCCATGTTAAAAGATCACATACATAATGTATACTGGTAGTGATGTATTTCACAGCGTAATATGAAACACTACATCAACAACATCGTCCAAACATGCATAAATTTTAAAATAAAGAAAATTATGAATGCGTTTGGTTGATAAATATGATCCAAAATATCACATTACTTATGATTTATAATATGAAAATTGGTTCTGACGACTTTGTGTGAGAAAATGATTTTGCAAGTATTACACAATCAAAAGAAGGATATATCAAAATGAGAAAATGTTCTTGATTATTCGACATCCAAGGCCAAGGGGGAGCGTTATGAAAATATGGAGATCAAGATATGCGGTAAAAGAAGACATTAATTGTGATTGATTATGTCTATCATTATTAC
>CM016568.1:4463121-4563121 GCA_003412495.2 Echium plantagineum | reverse complement strand
AGTTAACTGATCAATGTGACCATGTTACAGTAGAGTATAGTTACTGATCAGAAGTTTTAATAACAAGAACATATTGAAAAAATGGGCTTAGTTATCGGATTTGAAGAAAAATATGTAAATATAAATGAATTTATTCCAAATCCACTTTACTTTTACTCCCTCATTCCCTAGTTCCTTGACAGGTCATCTTCGAAGTTTAAGTGTCCATTGAGTGCGGTGGCCAAGTGGTGGTTCAGTAGCATTAATAAGCAAAATAAAACATAGTTTGACATCTTAAAAAAGGATAGCATGTCAATCAAACTTGGATGATTTTCTATTTACTAAAACAACTTTGATAAGTCCACCAGACTCTTAAATGCCCTGTTTTCCAAAAACCATGTGTTTATATTATAGGAGAACATACGACGAAATTTTTCTTTTTGTTGTTGTACCTTTTACATAAAATTGATAGCAACAATACGGTTCTGTTAAGATGCACTACCACATCGAAAGTCGATGTCCTCGCGGGTCAATATATAATATCTTGGGCTACTCCCTCTATTGCCAATTGGTTTTAGAGCGGAACTCCATAGACTCTTATCATGGTATCAGAGCCAGCCCGAGTTAACGAGTTACATTGTTAACTAAGAAATTTTTGCTCAGTTAGTTGCATCAATTTGTGTATACTTGCAGATGACAAGGCGAAACAATTTGGGCAAGGAAGTCGCCGATCCTCCACGGCGGAAGAAACGAAAGGAGATGCCTTTCGTGGACTATTATTCAGGAGAATACCGGCAACCGAGCTTGAATATACGTGACAATGATGAGTCCGGTACATTGTTTAATAGGCGTGATTGTTCACTTGTTGACACAAGCTCATACGAGGAGGACGCTGATATGAGTATGCCGCAACAGAGTAGTCGGGGTGATACCTCCTATGTACATCGAGGAGAGTCATCTCATGTGCCTCGAGTAGGGACATCTCAGGTGCCTCGAGAAGCGACATCTCAGGTGCCTCGTGAAGAGGCATCTGGGTCTATTGGACGGCCTTCTGATGATACTCCTGATACGGGTAACATAAGTATCACTAGGCGTCGAGGAGCAGCTCGAGATCACTCTCCTCCTCCCTCGTACTGGGAAGAAGAAGATAAGTTTTGTTGGCAATGAGTAAGTAAAATATTTTTCATAAAGTTTAATATAATTCATATATTAACATTTAATAACCGAGTAAGTTTATCTTTCCTCTAGTTTGTATTCTGACGACTTTGCTGGTTTTTTCTGCCCGTTAATGCGAAAGCAGATGAATGGGTTCTATTCTCAATGGACAGAAGTTCCAAGGAAGGCGAGGGAAGAGATATGGGAGAGATTCTTGGTAAGAATTTAATTCTTGTAGGCTGGTTGGTAAGCTGGTTTGTTTTTAGTTCATTGAGGCGGACACAGTGAAACTCCCTGTTATAGTTAGATTTAGGCTAGTTTGTTTTTTCCAAGAATAATAGTTACTTTGCAAAATAAAAATTGACTGTCATTTTTTTTTCAGGAAGAATATAATCTGGACGATCATGATCATGACTTTGTTTGTCAAAAGTTCATGGAGCAAAACAAAGAATAGTTTCGGAAGTTGCTCTATGACATAAAGCGAGACCACATGCGTAAGTTTAGTGTAAAAGATGTGACCAAGTTAATCGGTAAACCGAAGCCGGCGTTATGAAGTCCGACTCCGTCTGGAAGGAGTATGTGCGCCACTGGTCTGCGGGGGTTACACGTGCCTCATTAACTCGGGCTGGCTCTGATACTTGTAATTTCATATTTTTAATGTACTTTTTGCTTATTTTTTCTATTGAAATTATCAACTATTCATATAATGACAATCAATTATTAATTTATATTTTCAGTGTACTTTTTAATTATTTTTACTTTTAATTACTTTATGTGCAAATAACTCAACGACAACTAAAAAACGAAACAGTAATAGAATTGACTCGTCAATCCTACCCCCTCTGAAACCCATAGTCACCCAAATTCGTGGAGCCATATCCAAATCCACACCATAAACTAAACCTCCTCGGTTTCATAGCTCATTGTAATGACAAACATCTCATCACATGCCACGTATGTTTGGACATCTACAACATTACACATGTAACATCTCCAGCCATTTTAGTACCACGTGTCCACACTAAATCTTCCACTATATAATTGCTCAAAACACACTTCCTATTTCCTCTCCCAAGAATTCGATCAACACCCTTTCTTTACCAATTCAAAGATCCATTTTTCTAGTATATTTCTATCAAGATAATGATGAACATTTTGGCTTTATGTCTTGTTCTTACAACTTTGTTAACAGCAACTGTCCATTCTCCAGCCCCATCAGTGAATAAGAATCAAGAAGATGTTATTGTGAAAGAGGGGCATAGAGTTGTTGTTGTTGAATTTGATGAAGGTGGTGAAAATACCAAGGTTTCCATTTCATCATCTCATGATGATGAGGCTGATGGGCATTTTCGGAAGTCTGTGAAAGACAAGATTAGTGGAGCTGTTGGGGATGCTAAGGAGAAGTTGGAGGATGCATCCTCTGTTATGCAAGATTTGGGAGAAGGGGTTGGTTATGGAGATGGAAGTGGTGGTGGTGGTGGTGGTGCTGGTGGTGGTTATGGTGAACGAGCGACGGCTAGAGAGCTTGTTTGTGATGCTTTTGGGAAATGTAAGCATAAGATTGCTAGTGCTTTGGGGAAGACTAAAGGGGTTGTCTCTGATAAAGCTCAAGAAGCTTCTGAGAAGATGTATGAGGTTGAGGAAGAGGCTAAAGAAGCGGTGAGTGAGGCGATGGGTAGAGCTAAAGATTCGGTTGGGTATAAGGCAAGTCAGGCCTCTGATATGGCAAGAGATGTTGCAGGAAAGGCGAAAGCGAGAATGGAGGGTGCCGCGGAGATTGCAAAAGAATCAGTGTCCCAGAAGGCTAGACAGGCTTCTGATTTGGCTGGAGATGCTGCATCCAAGACGAAATCGAGGGTAGAGGATGCTGCGGAGATGGCAAAAGAATCAGTGTCCCGGAAGGCTAGAAAGGCTTCTGATTTGGCTGGAGATGCTGCATCCAAGACGAAATCGAGGGTAGAGAATGCTGCGGAGATGGCCAAAGATTCAATGGCACAGAAGGCGAAACAAGCTTCTGAGTTGGCAGGAGATGCTGCAAAGTATACGAAATCAAGAATCGAGGATGGAGCGGAGGAGGCTGCAGAGATGACTAAACAAGGCGTGAAGGAGACGGCAGAGATGGTGAAGCAGAAAGTGAGGAGAGGAAAAGAGGGGATGGAGGAGGCCATTGATACAACGAAGACCCTGAAAGGGGATGTTCAACGGAATGCCTCCGAGAAAATCGAAGAAATATCAGAAAAAGTGAAACACGGTGCGGACAAGATAAAGGGAGAAGGGAAGGAGGGGGTAGAACAGCTTAGGCGCAGTACTCGGGGATTATGGCGTTCGACATTGGACAGTCTGAGGTCTTACATGAGGATCCTACAGTTGTTTGGCTTCGCAACCGCTTATGGCATGTCTGTTTGGGTCACATTTATGTCTAGCTATGTGTTAGCAAGGGTATTGCCTAGGCAGCAGTTCGCGAACGCACAGAGCCGGATTTATCCGGCTTATTTCAAGGCCATGGCGTATAGCGTTGGCCTTACATTGTTAGGTCATCTGATAACGGAGAAAGAAACCCCGAAATTTGCTTCCATGGGAAATTTCCAGGGCTTGAATCTTATGACATCCCTTGGAATGATCCTGGCGAATTTGTTATACTTCGAACCTAGGGCTACTAAGGTATGCTCTGCATTTTGTAGTATAGACTAATACTATAGTAAAGATATTTTTCGAATTCTTGATTCCTCTAATGATGAGTGCTTAATATTGAAGGTGATGTTTGAGAGGTTGAAGTGGGAAAAAGAAGAAGGCAGGGGAGTACACGATGCTCCTGCTGCTACAACTACTACTAGTACCACTACTACGAAGGCGACCGAAGCATCCAACATCAGAATGGTAGATTCTGTGGTGTCCCCTACGACGACTACTGAAACACCGGCAACCGGAGCAAGCTCGGGGCAGCCACCGGAGGCCAGGCCGATGAAGATAATAGAATTGAGTGAGGCTCTGAAGAAGCTCAACTCTTATTCATCGTTTCTCAATGTGCTTACCTTGATGGGGCTTACATTGCATCTCGTTCATCTCGGCCAGCGCCTCGCCACGGCTTGTTGATTTTTCTGGATTTGGTGGAACTTGAAATGTAACTTGATAAGGCTTCGGTAAATCGGTAAATCAGTATGTATTTACTCATGAAATAGTGCTTGTGGAGTGTTTGTAGTGAAGCTTTTCTGTATGGAGTAGTTACTTTTATGTAAATATCTTGTTCGTGCCTGTTGTGTTCAGTCGACGATTTCTACGGGTAGCTTCTGTGGCGTGTAAAGTAGATGGAAGGCAGATTCGGCTAGCAAGGTGCAATTCCTATAGTTCGAGCCGACTCGACTCGGACCCAAGTTCGAACGAATTTCGAACTTGAGTATCTCGATTTGTACACTTAAAGCCTGTTTATACACTTGAGTTAATCGGATAGCCTAGTGGAAAAGGCTCTCGCTAGTGACTAGAAGGTCTTGGGTTATACACTTAAAGAGTCTATTTATACACTTAAAGCCTAATTGGAGCAAAATGTGATCACACTCACATTAAGCGTTCCTTCACGTCGAACCCACAGCTTGAAAGGGAGTAAATCACGGTACGATCCTCATGACCAGAGTGTATGGAGGCCTGTCTACGTTGCGCACTTAGCCTGGGATAAAACTCCCAAATTGCCGCTGACGCGATTCGAACCCATGCCAATTGGAACAATCTGCATACACCCTAACCACTGGAACAGCCCATGGGGTTACACTTAAAGCCTAATGGAAGTATGAAAGCTGGACTGGTCAAATCAGAACGAATTCAATAATTTCGATATATTCACCCGTCTAGTTATCAAAACGAATTCAATAATATCGATATATCCACCCCTCTAGTTTCGCCTCTCTATCTTGGACAGTAATTTGGTATATAGAATTCCAATGTCTTAATAAATTGAATAACCGAAAGTTATGTTCCCATTGAGTGTAATAATATCATTTAATAATGAAACAGCATCAATTAACTAATTAAAACAAGAATTAGAAAACAGAATAAAAAGGCAAGTGTGCTGAAATTGTTGAGCCCTCTCACATAAAGTAATTTCCATGGGCTGAAGGTAAATAGTACTGAGCAGCTCCAGGGTGCGGTCCTCCAGGGTAAGGGAAGTCGGGAGGAAACGGTCCTACCAATGCCGGTGGACCACCGAATACCCGAGCAGGTGGTGACAGACAATTGCCACCATGGTAGTATACTCTAGGCGACTGACCATACCAATGATAATGGTCATAATCGTAGTACCCGTGATTAAGGCCATCCATGTATGTTTCTGGAGGTGGTAATGCAAGTCGCGTCCCCATACACCCTCGAGAGGTGGCTTCGTATCGTGGATGGCATTGCCAATGACTATCATCAGGGTAGTAAAGAGTGGCCATTGAGTCGTGATAGTAGACGATTTGCTTGTAGTTTCCCCTGGAGTTCATCCCCCAATTTCCGTGATAACTTCTGTAATACTCTCGAGGCTTTGGGATGTGTCCCTGATGGTCCTGGCAAGAGCAATCATCAATGTAATTTGGATGGAAGTTAACTTTCCAGGACCAGGAACGTTCCAAGTAGCCGAAACGAGGGTCTCCAGGAACATTTTCATACATCTCCAGGCAATGTCCCATGTGTGGTGGGCCGGAGGATCCTTGTGGCGGCCCTGGAGGAGGAGGAGCTGGAGCAGGTGATGGTGGTTGAGCTGCTGCTGGGTTTGGTGGCTTCGGCTTCTTGGCAGGAGCCTTCCAACAAGCAACCTGTATCATTTTTACACATCATAACTTTCGAGTTAGATTCTTTTTTATTTGTCTTTATAGCTATTTGCATATAGATTAAAAAAAAAAAAAAAAAAAAGTACATTGGAAGTGTAATATGATAATCAACCGCAACTATATAATTGATTGCTTAATAATTTTATAAGAAAAGGTAATTAAAAATACATTGAAAATGTAAATTTCCAATTAATTACGCTACACATACAAATATTTAGAAGAAAAAAGTAAAGGCTAGAACAACAAATAAAATTAACGAACGAAATATTATATACAACAATCTACTTACTGCATTTTTGCTTCAATCAGAAAAAGTCCTCAACCAAATTATGATCTGAATAAAGCGTGTACTTTTCACATTTTAGCAAAATATATAAGCACATACTCTCTCCATTCCACAATACAAGACTTTTTCGTTTTCCTGTGTCTAACTTTAATTAACAATAACTAATTAACTATAATATAAAAAATTATAAAAAGTTACTTTTATGAAAATACTCTTCATATAAATTGAGCGATATAAATTTTATATTTTTTGAACTAAAGAATAAAAAGTAATTGACGGTCAAAGTTGGACACACGAAAACGAAAACGTCAATTAAAAATAAATAAGGGAGTAATAAATTGGGTATTTTTTTAGAGAACTTTGCTGCTCAAGTGTTTCAAATTACCCCATTTACAATATATTCACGATATTCATAGTTCACAACATAACACTTTCACATCATATTGTAAATTACTAATCATCTAACAGTTAATCGAGTAGTCTAGTGAGAAAGACTCTTCTTAGTGATCAGAATATCGTGGACTCATTGCTAATTAGAAAAAAAGAAAAAAAAGTTCCATTTATTCGGTAATACTCGCTTCACCCATTAAAGAAAGTCCATTTCTTCCAATAGAGAATATTTACAATTTTTTATTTTGTTTAACGATCTTTTTAACCATAACGATGACTAATTTATGACATCAATCATTTATCAAAAAAAAGATCCTTTCAAGAAAACAGGAATAATAATATAAGAATCAATTTATTTTTCGTAAAAATCTCAACGCATTGATAATATAGGAGAAACTAATAAATAAATAAGAGTAGGAGATATTAGAAAAAAAACCTTGCGAATTGCGTCGAAATCCATGGAAGAATAAAAATGAAACTAATACTTCTGGTTCAGAATTGAGACATAGCTAAAAGGTTGATGATTAATTTATTAGAAATTTAGAATAAGAATTTTAAACATATGTAGTATTTATTACTCGTACTACGTAATTAATTGTGAAAATTTTCATAAATTACTATAAACAATAAGGATTATTTTGAACTCAAATATATTGTTGCCCATAAATTATCAGGATGCAACACTTACAGTTGGCTAGTTTTTGAATTCGAAATTTTGTATGTCCCTAAATATAAAATCATTATTGGGAAATAATTAAAACGCTCGTGCATTTATTTACTTACATGTAAATAAGTAAAATATAACCGACAGCTAGTAGCTACTATGTATAAGGGCAATATAGTCATTTTAACGTCTCAAAGTGATAGTTTGCTAACTAAAAATAAAGTTGCTCTCCATGGCCGATGGCTCAATAGCCTAGTGGCATCCGGCCCAACCTTTCATGTAAGAGGTCATGGGTTCGAACCTTGTTGGAGACATATTTGTCTCATATTATACTCTAACTTTCTATTAGTTAGCAATTTCTGTATTCATGTTTGTAATATCATTAGTCACAATTCATCGCTAATTATCAAAAAAAAAAAAAAAAAGTTGCTCCATGGAAGAGGTCATGGTTCGAACCTTGTTGAAGACAAATTTTTCCTGAATTATACGATCTCCTTGTTAGTTATGAATGTCTGTATTCATTGTTTTAATACCATTATATTCATAATTTATCGTTAATTTACAAAAAAAAAAAATTGCTCCAAGTTAACACAGTGTCTACAAGTTTAATTACATTGCACAAAACAATGATCAAATAGAGTATTTCATGTTGGATATTATTAAGGTTGCTTAAAAGGTGAATCAAATTGGAAATGAAAAAAATGAAAATGCCTCCCACATAGGAAGGGAGTGAGTTTGTCATCCACTTAATAAGTAAAGAAGCTTGAGATGTTGTTAAACATAAAACAGCATTGTGCAAATCTTGGATTACAAAGGCTATAACGGTTGTAAGAGTTGGTGTATTGGTTGGGCAATGAATGATTTTACAGTTACAAAATATAATGGCAACAATTAGTACTCATAATTGTGCATTATATTTTCGATTGACTCGGCCTCTATAAATAGGCAAAACCTTAATCATTCTTTCTCACATTGAAACACACATAACTTTAGCACAAAATAGAACAGAGAACTTCCATACCCTCTAGTTTTACACTTGCTTTTCGTCGGTGATACGCATGCTCATAGGCGGTTCATTGGTTGACTCATCGTGCTTGTGAGGTCGAACCAAGAGGTGGTTTTATCCTGGGAAACTTGCAACCAAGAAATCCTTAGCAGCGAAGGGGAAGTCGAAAAAGTTTTAAGGAAAGCGGTTTCCGTGACTCCATCTGGTTTATTTTTGTTGTAATCGTTTAATGTGATTTTTGTTTGTCCTGATATCAAATTCTAGTTGTTGATGAATTTGGTGTTGTTCTTTTATAAAGATGTATTGTATAGTTGCGTATTCCCGATTTCGGTCCTAGAGCTTAAAACTTTTTCAACCTCCCGGGGCTTCATACAATACCTTTGCAATGGGATCGAATGTGAACACATCCGTGGTGAATGTTGTTGATGGCACAGTGCCGAATGTGACCAGCCAGATTGAAACTTGAGGAAGATAATTATAAAGCGTGGATTGTTGTTGTATATCCAACTTATTCTGCAGGGGAGTCCAAGGCAAATGTCATTGAACATGGGGCTTCTAATAAAAATTTGAAGAAGAAAAATAATTATGCACCTAAAGGCAATAATTTTAAAAAGACTTTTGATGGGACGTGCTACAAGTGCAACAAACGGGGCCATAAGTCTTTTGAATGTAAACACGCCAAGAAAAATAATGGGCGTAAGATGGCAAATATGGTCACTAATGAATTAGACGAGATCAACTTGTCGGTTGTGATTTCAGAGGTGAACCTTGTGGAAACTAACCCACAAGAGTCGTGGATTGACACAGGGGCTACTAGGCATGTTTGTGCCGTCAAAGACCATCTGCCAACTTTCAAACCCGTTACAAATGGTGAAAAGATGTATATGGCTAATAGTGCAACCTCAAACATAGAAGGTGAAGGCACAGTGGTGCTCAAAATGACTTCGGGAAAAGAGGTCACTTTGAATAATGTTCTTTATGTGCTAGCATTGAGGAAGAATTTGGTGTCTGGTTCGCTGCTGAGTAAAAATGGCTTCAGGCTAGTGATAGAATCTGACAAAGTTGTACTTAGTAAGTCTGGCATGTTTGTTGGAAAAGGCTACGTCTTATATGTTCTTTTCAAAATGAATGTAATGGTTATGAAGAAGAACATGAATAAAACTTCTATTGCTTATGTTTGTGAGTCTTTACTTTATGACATAGTTGATTTAGACATGTAAATTTAGATTATTTGCGAAGAATTATGAAATTAAATCACATACCGAATGAACAAATAAGTGAGATTTATAAGTGTAAAACATGTGTTGAAGCAAAATCAACAAGGACGTCATTTTCAACCATGGTTAGAAATACTAAGCTTCTTGAATTAATTCATAGTGACGTATGTGATATGAGTCAGGTTCAATCTAAAGGTGAAAATGAATATTTTATAACCTTTGTAGATATGATTGTACTAAATTTTGCTATGTCTACTTGATGAAAAGTAAAGATGAAGCAATAGATAAGTTCCCACTCTATAAAGAAGAAGTTGAAAATCAACTTGAGAAAAGAATAAAGGTAGTGCGAAGTGATCGAGGTAGTGAATATTTCTCACCTTTTGGTCAATTTTATGCCAAGTGTGGCATCGTGCACGAAATGACACCACCTTATTCTCCTCAATCAAACGAGATTGCTTAAAGGAAGAATCGATCATTGAAAGAAACAATGAATGCCTTGTTAATAAGTTCAGGCTTACCTCAAGGAATGTGGGGGAAAGTGATTCTTATGGACAATTACCTATTAAATAAGATTCCTCGCAAAAATGAGGAAAATACCTCTTTTCAGTTGTTCAAAGGTATGACCCCAACCTACAAACATCTTCGAGTGTGGGGGTGTTTGACAAAGGTCATGGTACCTCCTCCTAAGCCTGTGACCATTGGACCTAAGACGGTTGATGCAATATTTATTGGATATGCACATAATAGTAACGCATATCGACTTTCAGATGGGTTTAGAATCAACGAGTGTGACAAATGTGTTTATGTGAAGTCCACTACAGAATGATACGTAATCCTTTGCTTGTATGTGGATGACATGCTTATTGTAGGTAGTAACAAAGAAATGATTTAATCCACTAAAGATATGTTGAACTCCAAGTTCGAAATGAAAGATATGGGCCAAGCTGATGTAATCTTGAGGGTACGCACCATGAGAACTCCAAACGTCTACTGTTAACCCAGTCACACTCTGTTGACACAATCCTTGGAAAATTTTGCAAAGACGATATGGGAGTGAGTAAAACTCCAATGGATGAAAATAAAAATCTCAAGAAGAACAAAGGAGAAAGTGTGTCCCAACTTGAATATTCTCGAGTAATTGGTGGTCTTATGTACCTAATGAGTTGTACAAGACCCGATATAGCTTATGTAGTAAGCAAACTGAGTCGATATATGAGTAATCCGAGTAGCGATCATTGGGAAGCTTTGATGCGCGTACTTTAATACTTGCGACACACTCGAAGTTATGGATTACACTATACTCGTTATCCCGCTCTACTCGAAGGATATACCGATGCAAATTGGATCTCCGATACTGGTGATTCAACGGCAACAAGTGGATATATATACACGTTAGGGGGTGCAACTGTATCATGGAAGTCCTCAAAGCAAATACTATTTGTAAAATCTACGATGAAATCCGAATTCTTCGCTTTAGACAAGTGCGGCGAAGATGCCGAATGGTTACGACAATTCATCGAGGACATTCCAGAGTGGGAAAGGCCCGTGCCTCCAATTTGCATATATTGTGACAATGAATCTGCACTTGGAAAGACACGGAACCATATGTATAATGGTAAGTCGAGACACATTCGTCGACGTCATAATAAGAATCAATTTAGTTTTCGTAAAAATCTCAACTCATTGTTAAAATAGGAGAAACTAATAAATAAGACTAGGAGATATTAGAAAGCAAACCTTGCGAATTGCGTGGAAATGGATGGAAGAATAAAAATGAAACTATTAAATCTGAATGTCTGAAATCTGAAGTCTGAAGTCTGAAGTCTGAATCTGAATGACTGAATACTCAATGTCTGAATCTGAATGAAAACTAAATTTTAATACTGAAAAATATAAGTGTTTGATAATCGTTCACTGAAAATTACTCAACTTATGTTGTATTGACAAATTCGCCCCCACCACACTTCCTTATGAATATTATGAATATGACTAATAAATGAGAATAATAATAATAATATTCACATTCATAACACGAATATTAATAATAATATGAAAAACAATAATATTAAGAATCAAAATAACAATAATATAAGAATAATAATAAAATTAGTAATAATATTAATGATAATAATAATAATAATATTCTTGATAATAGTAATAAGAGTAGCAATATTATTATTATTATTAATAATAATAGTAATGAAGATAATAAAATATTAATAGTAATAATGAGAATAATAATAATAAGAAGAATAATAATGAGAATAATAATATATTAATGATAATAATAATAATAGTAATGAAGATAATAAAATATTAATAATAATAATGAGAATAATAATAATAATAAGAATAATAATGAGAATAATAATATATTAATGATAATAATAATAATAGTAAAGAAGATAATAAAATATTAATAATAATGAGAATAATAATAATAAGAATAATAATGAGAATAATAATAATAAAGTGATAATAAAAAAAATAAAATAATGGCAATAATAATCAATTATAATAATATATTAATAATGATAACATATAATAATAATAAAATAATAATAATAACAATAGTGATAATAAATTAATGAAAATAATAATAGTAGTAACAATAATAATAATTAAAGTAAATAATAATGATAATGATAATATAATGATTATTATTATTAAATAAATAATAATAATAATAATAACAATAGTGAGAATTATGATGATTATAATAATAATAATAGTAACAATAATATAATAGTAACTAATAATAATAATGATAATAATAATTATATTAATAATAATAAAAAAGTAATCTTAATAAGAAGAAGAAGAATAAGAATGTAACTAATGAAATTAATAATAACAATAATAATAATAATAATAATAACAATAATAATAATAATATCGTAATAATAATAATAATAATAATAATAATAATAATAATAATAATAATGATAATGATAAGAGTCTTTGGGGTTCCTTTCTAAAATCAATTGGCAATAGGTTAAGTAGCCGAAGATCTTATATATTGACCCGGGAGGACATCGACTTTCGATGTGGGATGTGCATCTTAACACTTCCCCTCACGTGTAACCCAATCATGGGCGGAACTTTCATCGCCGGTATTAACTGCCGGAAACAACATCGGCGGGTTACACGTGCCTCAATAACTCGGGCCTGGCTCATGATACCATGATAAGCGTCTATGGGGTTCCACTATAAAACCAATTGGCAATAGAGGGAGTAACCCAAGATCTTATATATTAAACCGGGAGGACATCGATTTTCAATTCGATGTGAGATGTGCATCTTAACACTCCCCCTCACGTGTAACCCGATCATCGGCGGAATTTTTCTCGCCTGAATTACTTGTCGGAACAACATCGGCTTGGTTACACGTGCTATTCGCATCCACAACAGATCCATTTGCATCCATCCGAGGCTCCCTAGTGATCGATTCGACAACAGTTCCCTTCGCACTCACTACAGTCCCATTCGCATTAGTCAGACTCCTGTCACCGCCATACATAATCACATCCCCAGCTTCGTCACCCTCATTAGTGCCTTTTGCATCCACAACAGTTTCCTTCGCATTCACCACACTCCCATTCTCATCAGTCAGACTCCCATCACTGACATACATAATCACATCCCCAGCTTCGTCACCCTCATTAGTGCCTTTTGCATCCACAACAGTTCCATTCTCTTTAACCACAGTCCTATTCGTATCAGTCAGACACCCATCACTGCCATATGCAGTCACATCCCCAACTTCGACTTCCTAACCTTCCCCCCTCCCCCCTCTCCTTCTTCCGAAGGGAACTGTTGTGGATGCAATAGGCACTAATGAGGGTGACGAAGCTGGGGATGTGATTATGTATGGCAGTGAAAGGAGTCTGACTAATGCGAATGGGACTGTGGTGAGTGCGAAGGGAACTGTTGTACAATCGATCACTAGGGAGCCTCAGATGGATGCAAATGGATCTGTTGTGGATGCGAATAGCTCTGATACCATGATAAGAGTCTTTGGGGTTCCGTTCGAAAACCAATTGGCAATAGGGTAAGTAGCCCAAGGTCTTATATATTGACCCGGGAGGACATCGATTTTCGATGTGGGATGTGCATCTTAACAAATAATAATAATAATGATAATAATTGAATTTGATTTGAATAAGAATTTTTGAGTTTGGAATAATTAAGGAAGGACAAATTGGAATTTTCAAAGAATTGTGGGATTAAGTCATTAAGAGGACAAATTGAGGTTTTCAAAGAATTGTGGGAAGAATAACCTTACAAAAAATCCTCTCTAGAGTTTCTCTCTAGACTTTTCTCTGAAGATCCTTGAGATCCTCACTTCTTGCTATCTCCTTCCCTACATTGTAGCATCTCTAAATCTCCATTATCACTCTCCATTCATTATAATAATTCATATCAGTCAACTAGGTGCAACTTTTGCTCCAGCAATGATTCCTTCATGAATTTGGAAGCCTTACCACCCGCTTATTCCTAGCATAACGATCACAAATAAATTTCATGAGCACAAAATCTGGGCAACAATTGTGGAATGGATTAATTACAGATCTCCGCCGAATGCCTATATAAATCATACTATGCATTGTGTTTTCTCCACACCAAAAACTCATTTGAGCATTGTTGAACAACTTCAAAAACCCCTCACATTATTCTCCTTTGTTTTCCTTTTACTCATGGATCAAGAACCTATCAACTATATGCAATCCTGCACACTTACCAAGGAGGAGTCTCGGACGATCAGGCTGGATGAGGAGGACATCCTCACAGGGCTTAGGGGCTGTGAAGCAAGTGTCTTTGCCAAGATCCTAACAACTAAGGAGGGAGGACCAAACCTTCGGAACTTTTATCAAACGATGTCGAAATCTTGGGACTGTAAGGACCTACGGGTCTCAATAGCGGAGGGCTCTATTCTCCATGTTTTCTTCCCATCCAACAAGGATAAGGACAAGATTTTGAAAGGAGGCCCTTGGTGTTTAGACAATCTACTCATTCTGTTCCACAACTGGAACGAGGACGTGGATCATGGACGCCTGAGTTTCGATTGGTGTTCGTTTTGGATTCAAGTGAGGAACTTAAAAGAACAATACTATACGAGGGAAATGGCATATCGGGTAGCGGCTGAATTTGATGATTGTGAAACTGTTGAATTAAGGAGAAGTCAAGAGGGGAAACATTTCTTCCGTCTTCGAAGCCCAATCTCAGTGTCTAAACCTCTTAGGAGGTTCATCACCTTCGACATCGGAGAGAGGAAAATCTCAGGTTACCTGGCCTATGAGAGGCTACCTAATCTATGCCTCAAATGCGGGATTATGGGGCATTGGGTTCGGCAATGTCCCCTGCTTAAGGAGGGTGAAGACCCGACTAAAAATCACGCATATAGAATGATGATTAAGGCCCCAAATGAGAAATCTTTTCTTGTGTTCTCCCTAGGGGAGGATGAGGCGAATAAATTCAATCCTATAACTGTAGGGGGCACGGCATTGCTAGGATCTCCGGCAACATCGTGCCCTCCAGGCTTTGAGGGTGCTCCGAGGAGGATTGGAGGCTGCCAACCAGAGGTCCGAATCCCATGGTCAACTGAAGCATTCAAGAGGGGAGATCAGTCAACCTGAGCTATTGAGTGAGGGAGTTAAGGCTACGACTAAGGGAGTAAATGGCAATAATGAGCAGAATAATTCAAATGGGGATAACGGTTTGTACAATAATGAGAATCTCTTGACCTTGACTGATGGAGAAACTGTTGGTACCCCAATTACTGCCATTAAATATAATTCTTTTATGGACACTTATGATTATTATTATGGTGAAGCATTGAAGGAGACTAAAATTATGAGTCCTACAGTTATAGAAAGGACAGACTCTATGTTTCAAATTGATGAAGAGTCGGAAAACGCCACGGAAATACAGAATGCAATTCGGTTCTTTAATTTCAAAAATCATCAAGAGGCAGCATCTACTGAAAAACCCCCCAACATTAACAGTAAAGATAAAGGGAAGGCGAAGGCTACCCACCCTCAGTACCCAACTAAGACACGTCATCACCCATACGCTATGTCCAACATGGGCCCTCCCAAGAAGAAATTTGCTTTTCCGGGTATTGGATTAGCAAATCTCCAGGGGGACCTATCCCCGGCTAAGGCTGCTGAGCAGCCTAGCCGAGAGCCATGAGTCTCTTAGCTTGGAACTTCCGGGGTCTGGGCCATCGCCGAGCAGTTAGAGCACTAGCGCGGCTAGTGGATCTTAATAAACCTGAGTTAGTCTTCCTGATCGATACGAAACTCAGAGGTACTGAGTGTGACGTTCTTAAACAGCCAATAAAGAAACCACATGCGTTATTTGTGGATTCGGAGGATAGAAGAGGGGGCCTAACATTGCTTTGGGGACGCGAACAACAAATGGAGGTTCGATCCTATTCAACACATCACATTGAAGCCTACATCACGGAGCCGAACAATCATATATGGAGAATTGTAGGATTCTATGGGCATCATGTAGCTAGTAATAGGAAATTATCGTGGTCTTTACTTCGTTATTTAGCTAATCATTGTAATGTTCCATCTATGTTTATTGGTGATTTCAGTGAAGTTTCTTTTCCTTATGAACATGTCTCCCATAGTCGTCCTAGACCACAGTGGCAAATGAATAACTTCAACCAAGCAATCCAGGACAATGGGATTTTTGATATAGGATACGAAGGTTTCACTTTCACATGGTGTAATAACTTCATCTCTCCAAACTCTACCAGAGCTAGATTGGATCAGGGACTAGTTAGCAAAGAATGGATGACGATGTTTCCGCATGCGAAACTTAAACACCTCTCAAGCAATCACTCTGACCATCTACCTCTCCTACTAATTCGAGGGGCACAAGTGGCTCCACAATGCAAGGTCAAACCCAGATTCAGGTTTGAACCAGGCTGGTGTGCCTATGAAGGGATTAAGGAGGTAGTGAACAATGCCTGGCAGAAACAGAGGCATCACGACCCAGGTCAGAGATTGTTTACATGTATCCAAAATAGTCTATTGGGGTTGCTTCATTGGAAGAGGACGGAGTTAGGCAATATAGACCATAATATGAGTAAGAAGCAACAAGAGTTAGATCGACTAAACCAAGGTATCATCACCATCCAAACGAAGCACCAAGCAGCTGCGCTCGGACGTGAGATAGATAAGCTCAAGAATACCAACGACAAGTATTGGCAACAAAGATCAAGAGTGGAATGGCATGTCAAAGGAGATAGGAATACCGGATATTTCCATGCCATATCCAAGCAGAGAGCTAAAAGGAATCACATAACACAGCTTCAAGATGACCAAAACAATACAGTCGAAGGCAAGGACGGATTGCAGTTGCTAGCTATTAACTTCTACAAGCAACTTTTTACATCCCAGAATAGTGGATACTCTCTTGACTTACAACATGCGACCTTTCACCAACTCACCAATACACAAAAGAGATGTCTTGACCAAGTCTTCACGGATGAGGAAGTCAAGAGTAGTCTCTTTAGTATAAAGGGGAATAAGCTCCGGGTCCAGACGGAATGTCAAGTAAGTTCTTTCAGCACTACTGAGACATAGTGGGCAGGAATTTACAAGACATGGTTTTGAACTTTCTCAATATGGTATCTTACTTAGGAAGTTCAATTTTACATCTATTTGCATCATCCCCAAAGTACTGGAACCTACCCACATGTCCCAGTTTCGAGCCATTACCTTGTGCAATACAGTGGTCAAAGTAATTGCCAAAGTGTTAGCACAGAGACTTAAGAAATGTCTCTCATCCATTATTTCAGAAACTCAAAGTGCTTTTGTAGCAAATCGGTTCATCACGGACAATGTCCTTCTATCCTATGAATTACATCACTTCATAGGACAAAAGAGGAAAGGGAAAGATTGTTATATGTCTATTAAGTTAGACATGATGAAGGCCTACGATAGGATTGAGTGGTCGTTTCTGAAAGCTATGCTACTTAGATTGAATTTTAGCTATAACTTGGGTTAATATGATCATGGAGTATGTAGAATCAGTGTTACATGCTGTCCAAATTAATGGAGAACAAGCAGGTTTTTTCCAACCTGGGAGGGGACTACGACAGGGAGACCCGCTGTCCCCCTATCTGTTTATTATATGCACCGAGGGACTGATCCCACTTCTTAATGAAGCGGGCATGAGAGGTGAATTACATGGGGTCAAAGTGGGTCCAACCTCAGCAGCCAGTACCCACATAATGTTTGCCGACAATACGCTCTTATTGGGGAAGGCCACAACACAAGAAGCTTCATGTTTCCGAGCCATTCTCAAAACCTATGAGGAATTGTCTGGACAACTAGTTAATCCTCAGAAGTCGGGCGTATATTTCAGCCCGAACACTCCGAGCACCTCCAGAGCAGCAATCACGGGCATCTTGGGGATGCCAGAGGTAGCTACTCATGGAAGTTATCTGGGACTTCCGGCCACTCTGGGACCTTCGAAAAAGGAAGTGTATTCCTCCCTCATCTCAAAGATCCGGGCAAAAGTGGACAACTGGAAGTCCAGATTGTTATCAAAAGCAGGAAAAGAAATTTTCATTAAGTCGGTGTTACAAGCTATCCCCACCTATTTCATGCAATGTTTCCTACTGCCTAAACATGTGTGCAGTAAGATCAACTCTATACTATCAGACTACTGGTGGGGAACTCAAAATAACAAAAAGAATGCACATTGGGTAGTTGGCCAACACTTTGTCGAAGTAAACAACATGGTGGACTAGGTTTTCGGGACATTAGAGCCTTCAATATAGCCTTGCTCAGCAACAGGTCTGGAAGATAGCTAATAATCCACACAGTCATCTGGCTAAAATTTTCCAGGATAGATATCACCCTCAGACGAGTTTCTGGCACGCATCATTGGGATCCAGACCAAGTGCTACCTGGAAAAGCATAATATATGCGAGGGATTAACTATGCCAGATTATGGATTGGCAAATAGGGAATGGTCAAACAATCAAAGCATGGAAACATAGATGGACACCTCATACATGGTCACATAAGCCATACACAAAAGGATCACAAGAAAATCAACATTTAACCTTGGCTGACCTTATTGATTCAGATATGGAAGTATGGGACATTACAAAGCTGAAAAATCATTTCCTCGAAGTAGATATAAATGAAATTATCAGAATCCCCCTTAGAGACTTACAGAGTGATGACCGACCACTTTGGACAGCAAACAAAAAAGGTCAATTTACAGTCTCCTCAGCTTACAAGGCATATCAAGAATTACAAGATCCTAAGGCATCCTCATCTAATAATCAACACATGCAGCAGAAAATTAACAAGGATCTATGGTCTCTACATATTCCCTCGAAAATAAAGCATTTTATATGGATGATTTTTCATTCAAATCTGCCCACTTTCGACAATTCACAGAGGAAGAAGATTCAAGTAAATCCAACATGCTTAATGTGTTATAAAACAGAGGAATCACACATGCACCTGTTCCATGAATGTGAGTACATACAAGATCTGGAAAAATCACTAAACATCTCACCTAGATCGGGCCGGTATTTTGACTTCAGGGAGTTGTTCTCCGAGCAAGAACAGAGGCTACCCCACGATAAACTCAAGCTTTGGATAGTTGGGATGTGGAGAGTGTGGTATGAACGGAATCGACGATTGCACGAAGGGACAGTGGAGGATTCGCATCTGGCTGCTCAGTTCTGCCGGGGCTTTCTGGCAACTCAAATGGCGGCCATAGAGGATTGGGGCCGTTTAAGTTCCACTATTCCGACTTAAGTATGTATAGCAGAGGCAAATGAAGAGACGCCTCAGATCTGAGTTTGGAGGTTTAATGAAGAGGCGCTTCATGAAGCTTCTTAAATGAAGGAACCCTGCCATCTTTTTTTTTTTATAGACTTATAGTGGGCTCAGTAATCTTTATGAACCCTTATGATATGGGATCCTAGTATTGAAGCCTTTTTATGTTTGTTTGAGGTAGCCATTTGGGCTCGATTTGTAATCGTTTTCTTATTAATAAAATTCATCGCTAATTTTCAAAAAAAAAAGAAAAAAGATCTTTTGTTGAAGATTTTATTCAGATCTGATTATGTTCAATACTTAAATATTTTCTATTAACAAACAGACTTAATTAAATAAGTACTGAATACATTAATTTTAAGTGCTGAAAAATTTTGACAAACAGACCCTAATATTTTTGGTTCACAATTGAGCCGTAGCTAAAAGGGTTGATGATAAATTTATTAGAAATTTAGAATAAAAATTATAAGCATATGTAGTAATTATTACTCGTACTACATAATTAATTGTGGAAATTTTTGTAAATTACTTGTAAACAATAAGGATTATTTTGAACTCAAATATATTGATGCCCACAAATGATCAGGTTGCAATATTTACAGTTGGCTAATTTTTTAATTTGAAATATTATATGTCCCTAAATATAAAATCATTGATGGGAAACAATTAAAACGCTCGTGCATTTATTTACTTACATGTAAATAAGCAAAATATAACCGACAGCTATTAGCTACTATGTATAAGGGCAATATAGTCACTTTATCATCTCAAAGTGATATTTTGCTAACTAAAAATAAAGTTTCTCCATGAAAGAGGTCATGGTTCGAACCTTATTGAAGATAAATTTGTCCCGTATTATACTCTAACTCTCTGTTAGTTATGAAGTTCTGTATTCATTGTTTGTAATACAATTATATTCATAATTCATCGTTAATTTACAAAAAAAAAAATTGCTCCAAGTTAACACAGTGTCTCCAATAGAATATAATTACATTGAAGAAAACAATGATCAAATAGAGTATTTCATGTTAGATGTTATTAAGGTTGCTTAAGAGGTGAATCAAATTTGAAGTGGAAAAAATAAAAGGGTCACTCCCACATAAGAAGGGAGTGAGTTTCTCATCCACTTAATAAGTAAAGAAGCTTAAGATGTTGTTGAATAAGAAATAACATTGTGCAAATCTTGGATTGAGCTTGGAAAATAAACTTGGGCTCGTGCGAGTCAAGGTTTGCTTTCGGTCAAGCTTGGTTTGCATTTGAAATTACAAAGGGTGTAACGGTTGTAACAGTTGGTGTATTGATTGGGCAATGAATGGCTTGACTGTTACAAAATGTAATGGCAACAATTAGTACTCATAATTGTGCATTATATTTTGAATTGACTCAGCTTCTACACCGTTACAAACTATAATGGCAGCAATTAATACTCATAATTGTGCATTATATTTTCGATTGACTTAGGCTCTATAAATAGGCAAAACCTTAATCTTCTTCCTTAACTTGAAACACACAAATTTAGCACAAAATAAAAACATTGAAGTCCCATACTCTCTGAGTTTTTACACTTGCTTTTCGTCGGTGATACGCATGTTCATAGGCGGTTCGTTGGTTGACTCATCGTGTTTGTTAGATCGAACCAAGAGGTGGTATTATCTTGGAAACTTGCGACCAAGAAATCCTTAGCACCGAAGGGGAGGTCTGAAAAGTTTTAAGGGAAGCGGTTTTTGTGACTCCATCTGTTTATATTTGTTGTAATCGTTTATTGTGATTTTCGTTTGTCGTGATTTCAAATTCTAGTTGTTGATGAATTTGGTGTTGTTCTTTTGTAAAGTTGTATTGTATAGTTGCGTATTCCCGGTTTCGGTCCTACATTTCACTACTACAAATATGAATTGAAACTATCCATATCCGTTAAAGAAGACCCAATTTTAACTAAAGCTGGTTTGTTAGATTCATTAAATGCCTTAATTTAATTCAATCAAATTATTAATAATAATAATATTAATAACATTAATAATAATAATAATAATAATAATAATAATAATAAATAGACGTGCAAACTAACAATGCAAAACCATATCGTATTGAATTTCAATGTAATCAAATTTTGATATTTATAACAATAATATCATAATTTGTAATCGTATTGATTCCATATACTAAAATCCTTTCAGATTCAATTCGCTGCATACTATCAATTGTTATTCGAGTCCGATTTGATACTCGTCATATGTTATATTTGAACTAAAAATTGAATTAGAATATACATCTTTTTATATAAATTGATATTATATTTCTGTAAATATTCAATTGTAAATCAAATATTTTTTTCCAATTCGATATGAGAATATGCGAAAGTGTTTTCTAAAGGTAACCGAAACATTACTTTGATCATCAATTACTTTACATATACATTATAAAAAATTACAAGAAGATAATATTATGAAAATATTTTGAAAAAATATTTAATGATATCAATTTTATATTTTTCGAACTCACGAATAAAATGTAATTTGTACTCAAAGTTTGACACGCAAATTTCAAAACATCAATTAAATTGAAATAGAGGGAGTATTTGGCGGTGTATAGTGTTCCCCGGGGGCAAAATAGGCATTGTGCACTTATTCTCGTTGGATTTAGTTTTCAACGGAAGAAACCTCTGCTATAAATGTACCTTCATTTTATCTTAATTTCCATTTATAATCGTTCTTGACTCGTTCATGCTCACATTTTGTGTCCCAAAATTATTGTCCAACTTCTTCCTTCAAAGCATATTAACTATTCAACTTCACCATCTTAGAAGCACAAACAAAATTGGTGCATGGATTATGAACTCCTAGATAGCAGAGGTAAATTCACTTCCTCATTTTCCCTTTTCGCTATCAAATTTTCGCTTTCTACTACATTTTAATTTGTTATTTTTCTTTTATTTTGTATTTATTTATTTAGTTTGATTATATTCCAGGACTAGGGGTTTGAGATTTACTTCTGAATTAGGGCTGAATTAGTTATTACTTGATTTGGGGGTTTTGAGATTTATTACTGAATTGAGCCAGAATTAGTTGTTAATAGGTTTAGGGTTTTAGATTTTATACTAAATTGGGGGCTGAAGTTATCACTAGATTCATGATTTTGCTTATTGATTGAGTTCAATTAGATTGGAGGCTTAGGGTTTTAAGATTTAACACTGAATTTGGAGAGCATTTTTAGTTTCTTACTATGTTTAGGTTTTGGGATTTAATACCAGAATGGGGCACAATTAGTTATACTCTATTTATTGCTTGAGATTTGATATGGAATTGCGCAGATTTAATTACGAGTTGTAAACTTGGGGGGTTTCATATTTTATACTGAATTGGGCTGCATTAGTCGTAACTCATAACAAGATTTAGCGGTTTGAGGTTTTATCTTGAATCAGGTCAGCATCAGTTATCACTGGATATCAATTTTATGTTATGTCTTATAATGGGCATAATTCTGGGTTCGTCCCATTTATGTTAATTGATGATTTTTTTCTTTAATCACCATATTTAAACTTCCAGAATTTTTTTTTCTGGTGGGTTAGTTGGTGCAGCCCCATTCCAAAGGATAAACAGTGACATGGAATCCCAAATTCATTTCCTTGAACAGGAAGCATATCGTGCAGTGTTGCGTGCGTTCAAAGCGCAATCAGATGCTCTATCATGGGTATATGGTTATTAATGATCACCTTCATTACATATGCTGTTACTTTTGATTGACACTGATCCTGTAAGGCATTTGTTTTCATAGGAGAAGGAGGGTCTTATAACTGAGCTAAGGAAAGAGCTACGAGTTTCAGATGATGAACACAGGGATCTTCTGAACAAGGTTAATGCTGATGATGTGATTCGTAAGATAAGGGAATGGAGAACTGCTGGTTGTCCTGTGATCAACATCCCCCAGTCTGGTCATGATCAACTACATAGTCCCCCTGTCTCTGTTTCACGCAAGAAAAGGAAGACATCTCAACCACTAATGGTTCCATATGGTACAGGATTGCACTCGTTACAGACCCAGTCACTTGCTGCAACACACCAACCGTTCTCACCTACAAATCGTGGACCTGCTACATTTTCTAGTGGCATGAAGCTCAAACTTGTATGTTTATCTAGCTTTTTATTAAGTTATAGTTGTCCGTGGTAACAACTATTATGTTTTCCAATTTTATTAACAGGGTCAACAGCCGTTCTCCTATTCAACACCCTTGCAGTATCAATCTGCTCCACATGGTTCTTCTGCAACTCCTTTCATGACCGATAATGGTGAAAGTAACCAAGATCCATTTGTGGGTAAGAAAGTGATGACAAGATGGCCCGGCGATAAAAATTTCTATGAAGCTGTGATTGCTGAGTACAACAACTTAGATGTATGTCTATCCAGTGTTTGCAATGAGTATGGTTACTGTCAATTTCTTGTATAGATTGGTAGAGGTAACTAAAGTGATAGCTAATACTGAATTAGAAAGAAAATACATTATATTCTATGTCTCACTAAGTGGTGTTTTAACTTATATGCAGCAGTGTTTTATATTAGTCCAAATACATAAATATACATGAATGAAAAGTCAAGAAATCGTGGATCTTATGTTTCAATTTGTCCTTGCATAGACAAATCCAAGAAAAACCTTCACTGTAAAATTGTTATTGGTCTGCTTGACTATCGTAGCAATCTAACCTTCTATCGTCAGGGTCGACATGCTTTGGTTTATGATAGACACACACCAAAAGAGACCTGGGAATGGGTGCATCTTCATGAGGTATTGATGTTATATTGTTGAATCAGCTACTCTGTTACTACTCCATTGTTCATCCTTTATTTGTTATAACCTTAATCTTGCAAGTGTGACGAACATATAAATATTTCTGAAGTTTTAAATAAGGCCAATGATTTTTACACTCCAACGAGTGATAACAACACTCCATCAGTGGATGAAAAATAACAAAGAGGTGGAGTCCCATTACCAAGAAGTGGAGTGTAAAGATCATTAGCCTTTAATTAGTTGAATGGGAAGCTAACTAGATGGACTCCCTCATATATGTAGGGTTTGGAGTATTCAGACATTCATTTCAAGTCGGGTGTCTTTGAGGAACAAAATTTCCGTTCCATCAATAATATTATAAACAACATTTATTGCATATTTTTAGAAGTGAATATAATAGGCTATAATAGCAGAACAATTTCACAAAACTCTTGTGGGTTTGTGATTGCTTCAATTTTACAATATTAGTGCCCTCCCTGTGATGTTACATGGAACCATGATGTGAAAGAGATGAGTTATGTGAATTTTTAATGCTAAGTCTGAGGAAAAGCCAAGTTCTGAATAGCTTCAGAACAACACTTTTGGCTGCCATACATTTTTTTTGGGGTAGTGGAATGATGTTTTTAGTTGTCTTGGTTACTCTTGGAATTGTTTCAAAATTATACTTCCTCTTCCTCTATATATCATCAGTTATGAAATTGGCATATTTTAGAATATGAAAGAAATTGGTCCTTAATTTACTAGATTTCTTGAAATAATAGTCGTGTACTCAATTCTGGTGGTATGTTCGAAATATGTGAACTTTACCTTTTTTCTTGTTCTTCTTCTGTACTTCCTAATTTTTTATTCGCACTGTTCTTCGAAGCTGAGTGTATGTTGGTGAGGAATACTGATGTTGTTTTAGTGGCATCACCAGATACTAACAGCCTACTGATGCAGATCCCCCCCGCAGACCTCCGTTGGATAGGCGCTGATCCAGGAGTATCTCGACTAGGTGTTAGTGCTGGTCAAAGTAATATAGTTGACATTCCAAGTGCAGCAAGTGGGAGAAAATCATCAAGAGATTTATTGGTGAATGAAATAACACCATCTCAAAATGGGGTTAAAAAGATGTTCAATAATCTGGAGATACTTCACACGGACACACTGATAGAGAAAGTAATTATGCTGATATAGTTAATATGTGAACATTATGGTTTAATCAATTGTGTGTATATGTATATGTACTTCAAATTTGGGCTGTTTTATGTTGTCAGATTGAGAGAGTGCTTAATTCAAATCATCCCGATTTGCTTGAAATTCAACATGCTAAGAAGATTCTTAAGGTAACACTCTTAACTTCTAATAAGAATAACTTCTATATTTTGTTAAACAATAACTTACAATTAGATTCCTTCCGGGTCCAATTTCCCTACTTGATGAATAATCGGTTTTGTTGTTGTTCTTGTTGTTTTGGTGCAGGAGCACGAACAATCCCTGGTTGATGTGATTGGGAAGCTTGCAGATGCATGTGACGATGGTGGTGGAAATGAAACAATAACAGGTGGCTCATCTATATTGGTCTTATTAATGTTTTTGTTCGTTAGTAACTGTTGCATCAGTTTCCGTACCCCCCTCCCCGTTTTCAGTATCTTAACTACTGTGCCTTTCTGAGTGCACCTCACATTTACAAGTTTCTTGTTGCGTCTCCCAAATATTTAGTTTTTTCTTTTCTTCCAGTCAGTGTTTGATTATATGGAGGCATGAATATGGGGAAGAATAGACGAGGCGTTGTTAGGCAGACGGAGATGCTATTACCATATGTTGGATTTTGATAATTCAAGTTGGTGATGCCATTACCGGTTGTTCGTATCAAGATATAGGTTGTACGTTCTTGTATATCTGCTCTAGCTTAGATTAGTGTCGATTCATGTCAAGACGGTTATTAATGTATTGAATGTGTTTCTTGTGAGTTATGCCCAGAGAGTAGATGCATCTTGTAGAATTGAAAAACTGATGTTATGCTAACACGACATATTCGATATTGAATGGGTCTACCATTGGCGTCAGCCTTTATAGCGTGTTTGGATCGAGATGAAAAAAGACACAAAATGGATTGAATCGACCGCAACTGAATCTAAACATATATTCTCGCTGGTTGCGGTTCGGAATAAAAATATCGGTTACGTTTCGTCGGAAAAACTGGTTGTCTTAAAATACTGGTTGCAATATTTAATGCTCCTTGCAATAAAACCGATTATTCATCAAGAACTACAATTATTCATCAAGCACTACAATCTACCGATTATTGTAGATAAAAAGACAACTAAAAATATTTTAATGCTCCTTGCAATATTTTTAGTTGTGTTTTTATCTTAGTTTTTTATTTCTAAATAGTTATTTTTCGAGCACTATTTAATTATAATTTCACATTTTTAATACTCCCTTCGTCCCTAAAAAATTATCACATTTTGGTTTTTGGTGGTCAAACATTACAAAGTTTGATCATAAATTCCCATCAAACGATAAGAAATACTATAGTCTTGTGGGATCTTGTTAGATTCGTCTCAATATATATTTTTGAAATATCAAATTTTTAAAAAAATTTCACATGTAGCATAAGAGATATTTACGTTTCAATTCTTATTTTGTTTACCATGAAAAGTCAAAATGTGACATAAGAGATATTTATTAGATGAACTATTAGCATTAGACTTCATCTAATAAAGGAAAGCCTCAAATATGTTCATAAACACAGTTCACTCAATTAAAAGCCTCAAAGTTCTCATGGCTCAATAACCTAGTGATATTCGATCCATTATTTCATGTAAAAGGTCATGGTTCGAATTTTGTTAAAAATAAATTTGTCTCATATTATACTCTAATTTTTATTAGTTAGGAATTTATGTATTCATTGTCTATAATATCATTATATTCATAATTCATTGCTAATTTACAAAAAAAAAAAAAAAAAAAAAACATCAAAGTTGTCTGCTTTGATTCTTGCATAATAATCATTAATATTTGCAAAGCTTCATTGCTCGATATATAGTGTAGTCAAAGAACTGTCATAATTTCCAGTTTTTGCCTTTTCATAATTTCATCATTCAAATGTCATTATTCTACAAGTAAGAGAAACCTGAAACTTTATCATATTGTATCAATGTGCCTAAATGGTCATTCTATCGGGAAACAGGACTTCCAGGTTGGTGAAACATTTTGGTGTTTTTAGGAAGGGTGGAGGGGAAGAGTTGTTGAGAGCATTCGCACTAGATTATTTATAATTTTTCTTTAAAATTAGCTGTTTTATATCACTTTAAATTTAGGAGTTATTTTTAAATTTTACGTAAAATCAGATTTTCGGTTTGTACTCTTCAAATTAATCTTTTTTATTTTTTAGCTTCAAGTTCAAAACAAATTCGAATTATTTAAATGTTGAAGACAAACTTAAATTATTTTAATATGAAGATGAAAATAATAAAATTTGAATAAATTAATGAATGGTATTTTATTTACAAAGTTAATGCATTTGTGATAATTTTATCCCAGAAATATAAAAATAAATATTGAATGATAACTTTTATTATTAAATTAAAGCAAGGCAAAAATATTATATCGAAAAATGTTAATAATTTGTAAATATGTAAGAGAATTATAAGAGAGAGTGGAGAGAAAGAGGCTGATTGAGCTAGAGAAAGAAGATATGAAAATAGTTTGGAGCCTAACTTTTACACTCTCTCAAAGAAGATCCTCAAATATTTATATAGGTAATCTGAAAAAATATACTATTTTGACATTTACTTTTTTTCTTCCCTATTTTTTCACTCAGGAACAATTTAAACATCGTGCTGTGAATGCTCTAAGGGTTAGTGAGTGTTTAAAGGTCAAACCAAAGTTCATATACTCCCTCTGTCCCTAAAAGGACTTTTGGTGGTCAATAAAACATGATTTAAAACATAAATATCTATTATTTTACATGCAATAAGATTATAAAAAGTTAATATTTCAAAAATATATATTGAGACGAATCTAACAAGCTTCCACAAGACTATATTATATCTTATCGTTTAATGTGAATTCATGATCAAATTTTATAATGTTTGACTCACAAAAGTCAAAATGTGACAATCTTTTAGGGACGGAGGGAGTATAAAATATGTGGAATATTGAAGCACATTCAAATATTGGTAGACTAATAACAACATGTTGGGTTTTAAAACGAGCCGTTATACATGAAAGTCTCGTCGATTTACAACCGAGAATATGAGGCGTATTACTCAAAAAAGACACGGTTCATCAACAATTCAACATGACACGATTCTAATGAAGTGTAAATAGGAGTACCAAACGAAGTGTAATCTTATGTACATACTTTCTCTATTTTATTTTGATTGACCTTTTAAAAATACGTGTCAAACTTTGACTACAAATTACTTTTTATTCATTCGTCTACAAAATATAAATCTGATATCATTGAATACGTTTTCCAAAATACTTTCATAATATTGTCTTCTTGTAATTTTCTATAATGTATATATAAAATAATTATGATCAAAGTAATATTTCGATAAGTGTGAAGTCAATTAAAGTGGTACGAGCCAACTAGCTTAACCTAATAGTTATCGACCCATGTCTCCTCAATGAAGGACGGGTTCGATACCTGGCGAGGTCCAAATATCTCCCCGATAGCATAGATTTTTTTTTGCTTTGCCTGATGTCGATTGGTTAAAAAGTAAAAATTAAAGTAAAATGGAGGGAGTAGAATGTATTTTACTATTTAAATTATATTGTAACCATCTCTATGTATTACTCCCTCCGTTTCATAATAGTTGATTGTTTAAAAATAGTTTACTTTTTCATAATAGTTGATTGTTTACGGAATTTAATGTACTTTTGTACTCATGATTTCCTTTTTTATCCTTGCTTTATAGGTTACTTTTCATTTTGAGAATATTTTGTAGGGTATAATAGTCAATTTTATTAACCCCCTAATAAAGTACTTTTTGGCTAAAGAATCAAGTATTGTGAAACGAAGGGAGTAAATCTTTATATTGCGTTGACTCCTCTTTTGACTAAAGTACTTTAAAATATCTAAACCACACTCAAAATAGGAACGAGCATATGAGGTGGCTTCAATCTTATCTTAAATATGAGTCGACATCATATAAAGAAAAATAGAAAATTAAAAAACAATTATCCTATCTTGCATCTTGAGGTAATGAAAGCTTGAAACAAAACAGACATGTTCATATTAGCTCCAAATTCCCACATTTTGTATACAGAAATTCATCATCAAGACCAAAATCACCCTCAAATTTTCAGCAATGGAAGCAACTCAATACTAGTAAAGTGTTCTGATGACAAATTTGGATTCGAGGGTAAAATTGGAAATTGCAAAAAGCTGTGTAGGAGAGATTTGAGAGTAAGATCATCTTTCTGGCCTGATTTAACAACACCATCTACAATTGAGATGCAACCCATTGAGGATTCTGATCAGTTGGACATCATTTTGGGACAAGCCTCAGAGCTCTCTCAACCCATCATCATTGATTGGTCTGTCTCATTCATACTTATCAGTTTCTTGTTTTTCTTACCTTGGGTCTTTGTCATTACAATGACTCGAACATGGTGGCGGATATAGATATTTTGGATTGGATGTTCGGAATTGATAATTTTTTGAGTAGTGGTTCGAAATACTTTAATGTATTGAAATATAAACACAAATCTTAACTTTTAGATGAATTTTTTCTTTATGCGAATAAGTATAACTTTTTTATCTTTCGAAAAGAGTGACTGTTCCACTTAACAGGGCGGAACCTATATAGGTCTGCCACACTGGAACATGAAACCCCGCAAGAAATACTCCCTTCATTTTTTTTAGTTGTCGTTTTAGCCTAAATTTTTTAGTTTTTTTAGTTGTGGTTCTAGGATAACACATTTACAATGTACTTTTTGCTTCTTTTTTTTTGAAATTATTAGTCATCTAATGATACAGTGGCGGACCTGTTGTTGTTCAGGTCCGTTCACTCGAACAGGCACTTTTTTTGCAAAAAATAAAAATTATATATATTTAAAGAAAAAATTGATGTAAAAATTAGCATTTAAATTTTTGTGTGAATATATTTAAGTATTTTGAACAGGCACTTTGAAAATTATGTCAATTTCGAACAGTCACTTTGAAACTTCTAGATCCGCCACTGTAATGATATGATGACAAAACTGACAATTTACATTTTCAACGTATTTTTTAAGTAGTTTTATGTTTTTTTAAATTTATCTACAAATGTTTAGAACGACAACTAAAAAAAGCGGAAGAAGTAGATCGTTGTCAATAGAGTAATATAGTGGTTTCTTGAAATTAAATTAGTGTAGTGTATTAATTTTGACTGATGGAATTTGAAATTGTGAACAGGATGGCTTCTTGGTGTCGGAAATGCATATACTTAAAGCCGAAACTAGAGAAATTGGCTACAGAATTTGAGACCAAGTAAACATTCATTACTCATTTTTTTTTCTTTTTTTTTTCATTACTCATTTGATTGAATATTGACATATGCATTTAAGTAATAGGGACTACATGAAAATCTTGAATTTAGTGAAAAAATCCACAATTTTCACTCATTAGACAAATGTCAAGTTTATTAGATGTGGTGGATAGTTATATTGTACTCATAATACATGATGTAGAATATTATAAATTAGAAAAACTAAAGGAGGCTTACAGACAAGGACGAAATCAGTAGGGGTAGGGGGGCATGTGCCCCTCTAGATTCTCGAAAATTTAGAATACATCATATAAGTTTTACATAAATTAGCAGCATGTGTTGTAGTAGAGTTTGGCAAAAGGTTTAGTTTTTGTTAAATATACCGACGTTCAAATCCCATGGGTAAATTACTTATACTATTTGTTGTTGTTTTCTCCATTTTCAGTTTTTTTTTTTAAATTGTGTCCCCTCCATTTAAGTTTTCTAGATATTGCCCCCCTTTAAATTTCATCATGATTTCGTCCCTGTATAGAAGAGGACATAGGATCACCGACATGATTTATTCGAAAAAAAAATGTATGAAAATGTTAATTATCAATCTTTGGCTTTGCAGAGTAAAATTTTATTGCGTTGATGTGAACAAAGTGCCTCAGAGTTTGGTAAAGAGGGGCAACGTAACTGTAAGTAGATATTAGCTTATTAAAAAAAATGATTAATAACAAAAAAAACTCTTTTTGTTCATATTGACACTAACAACAATTGCTGTTTTTGGGTTGGTTTCTTGCCTTGGTTGATCAGAAAATGCCTACAATTCAGGTGAGCTCAAACTGTAGAATATATTTGATTGTTAAGAATTAGATTCGAACCGTCTGACCGGGATCCACTATACACACATCCAAATAGTGCTTTACTATAGCACTAAATGACTATTTTGCCCCCTATTTAACTTCCTCAACTACTACCCTTCTAAATAGGGGGGCAGAATAGTCATTTAGTGCTACAGTAAAGCACTATTTGGGTGTGTGTATAACAGATCAGCGTCTGACCACATGGATGAAGGGTGCTAGCTCAACTGCTAGACCATTCCATTATCTCGGTGCCATACATTTTTAACAAGGAAATAAAGTGAAGAGAGTTTTAATGAATTTAGATGATATGCAGTTGTGGAAAGATGGAGAAATGAAAGCAGAGGTTATTGGAGGTCACAAAGCATGGCTAGTCATTGAAGAAGTGAGGGAAATGATCCAAAAGTTCGTTTGATCTCCAATATCATCAACTTATCAAGAAACAATCAAGAAAAGGTTTCCCTTGTTATTTGGTTGACATACTCCTCTTTCTTTCGTTTCGAATAATCCCTGAATTCACCAGTCAAAGGATACTAGCTTAACTGCTAGAATATTCGATTATCTCGAGATTTCTTATTCTTGTAATTTGGGTTTTGTATATAAGTTCTTGAAATGTGTTAATATCAACATTTTGTGTAATTCATGAGAGATGATTTGTGTACAAGGAAGAACAATGTCACTCAAAATGAACAAATGACGGGTACTACTATATTCACCAAAACAAAAAAATGGAGTCTGTGAAATTACCATTTTGGCCTTTTGGACATAAACAGCTAATAAATAAAGAAGATCTAGACAAATGCACATCTAGCTAGCTAACTTACCAACTGTAGATGTTTATTAGGAAACCAAGGTAGATGTTTTCAGTCGGGGAGCTCAAATGGTGGACGAAAAGATCAATAATGTGGGACGAAGGCTACAAGTATGGCAACTGACCCTACGCGAGAAATTGCTTGTCCAAGAAAGTTGAAGGAAATGTTACAACATCCTATAAGAATTAACGGTTTAAGGAAAAGTATTAGAACATGGACACATCCTTCTTGTGGGGGGAACAATTGTTGATTTTACAAGTGAAGGGCCTTGTTTTAGAATTTGCATATTTAACTGGAAAGTGAATACTCGGTTGATTATGAGAATGATTGGATTGTTGATTCACGAGTTTTTTAATCACATGACTAACGACAAGTCAAAGTTCTTGGACTTGACCATTTATGATAATGATAGTATTATTGTAACAACAAATAGTATATAATCATGATCAAGTTCAAATGTCGATAAAATTACTCGAATGAAGAAGAATTTGTTATCAATGACCCAATTAACCGTTTTAGTCAAATATGTCTTCTTCGCTCTAGCGATATAAAATTGTATCATGTGCACCATAATGGAAGAACGGAGAGTGGACGTTTGCCCATGTGAGACAATGAACCGCCATATAGCAACACATGCATGAGTTGAGAAATTTGGAGGAAAACACTCTCTTCACAAAAAAAAAATCAATTTCTACCACCTTTCAACTCTACTTTTTTGTGTGCCAAACTACTACACTCTAAAATGTCTCTGAAATTAAAAATCCGTCTGCCCTTCTTCTTCTTCTTCTTCTTCTTCTTCTTTCCCAAATTATCACTTCTGCCACAACTCCTGGAACCCGTATACCACCTCGTGACTACCAATCCATCCCCCAAACTCTGCGACCATCACTATGCACCAACCCCCACCCCGATTTCCCCCTACCCCCCGGCATTTGCCGCCACACAACTTCCAACATAAATCACCCTCAACACCACTAATAATTTTAATTTTGATAAGGGAGGGGGAGGATGGAGGGTGTCACCACTCGCCGGGGGGGGGGGGGGGGGGGGGTAGAGTGTTGGGTGGTGCTAGGCGCCGGGGTAGTAAGGACCAAAGGGAAGTATAGGTAGGAGTTGGTGGTTATGTTGATCATTGAGAGAAGAGGAGAAGATGTTTAATTTGAAGGGGCATTATATTCTTTTCACTTGGGGAGGGAGGAATAGGATGATAGTTTAACAAAAACAAACAAAAGGGTTGACAAAATTGATTTTTTCTTTTTTTAGTTATGGGATGCTATTTCTACAAATTCCTAGCATAAGTTTTCTCCATGCCAAGAATGTAGATGCAACATTCCTAAAATTGGGCACGTGTATGACGCATGACCCCACCTTTAGACACTTATCGGAATTGACCATTTTAATGCATTTCGAAAATAGGAGTGATGAACAGAGACATTGTGAAACATGAATAATGAACTGGTAAATAAATTCAAACATATATGATAAACACGGCCTTTGCAACAAAGAGCGTGGCTTATGAAAACAACAATTGTACCAACAAAGCACAGTCAATCCGTGAATATAAGTAGCTGAACCTTAAACTGCCAGAAGCAAATGAAAACCAAGTCTTCTCAGATTTTGCTCCATAATTTGTAATGTTTGCAGATACAGAAGAACTCAGTCCATTTTATTAGGATGAGATCTGGAAGTAAAACGAGTGCACGTCTTTCGACCAGCCTTGTTGAGGCCACATACACAGTTCTCTAGCAACTCAAAGTCCTCGTTCCAGAACAGCATGGACGCTAAATCTGGATTCTTTAGTAGCATTTTAGATGTCAAGAACCCTGCTATTGTCCATGTCTGGTGAAGCCGAGCTTGCTTCCCAATAAATCGTCCATGTTTCGTATCATAATATTCAGGCCACTGATCCACGACAAGCCTCTTCTCCGCTAAATCAATTGCCTTTCTGGCCATCTCAGGCCTGCCCATCTTAATGCAAGCTAGTGTAAACTGAAACGTAAACAAGGGTATTTAGATCCCGTGAAAAATTATTGCAGCGCAACTACTACCATAGCGGAACAACAATCCTGTAACTGGAAGCGTAAGACAAAAAATTAACATTAAGTTCCAGAAGATTCAACCATTCGACTTACATTTATCTTTCAAACGTCCCCCCCCACCCCCACCCCCCCCCCCCCCCCCCCGCTCCCCCAAGGTAATAAGAGAACAAAACAGAAAATAATCAACAAAAACTATTCCTTCCTCCGTAGAAATTACAATTGTGTTCCTTGCTATTTATGTTTGAGGATAGGAAGGACCCATCTCCTTTCTACATCTTCTTTTCAGATTACCCGCAATTAGAATATGTTTCGCAACATAAGACATTTGGAAGGACCGTATGGAAAATAACTTTACGTCGATACTTATAAAATAAGCAAGAATGTGAATTTAGGTCATTCAATTATAAACGGATGGTAGTATATCTCCATGCATAAGATATTAAAATCAAATGAATGGAAGATAAAGAACATAACTTACCTGCCAAAGAAGCGTGGGCCATGACCCACCATTGTGATATGACCATGACCTACAGCGAAAACAAAGAAAGTATATCTCCATGCATAAGTATAATATCATAAGAGTCGGCACATATTACAGCAGAGGAATATATAAAGGTCGGAATTAAAAGAGATTGATACTCACGTATTTTTCGGGTCACTACCAGTGATGATACGCCATTCCTCGCCTTCCAAAGCAGGATAACAAATCTTAAGGGGCATTTTCCCGATGAGATCATCCCATTTATCCTCGAATAAATTCAAAATACCTTCGCATTGTTCTCGAGTACCCAATGATGATATGATTGCCCATAGGTTTCCAAGAGTGAAAAACCTGAAGTCCATATGAGCAGGTTGCAGATTACCGATGAAGTACCCAGAACTCTGTGGTATCCAATCCACAAGCCAAGAAGGAATTTGGTCAGGATATATGTTAAATTTGTTGATAGCGTCCATCGAATATTCCTCAGTCTTGTAGCGATATATCTCATTGATTTTTCTCATGTCCACCCAATAGTACTCTCTCATGTGGAAAGACAATGCACTAAGTCTGGTATTTATTGCAGAAACTAATTTCTTGGTTGAATCATTTACAATTAGCATTTCTCTTGAGCATCGCAGGGCAGAGTAAAATAAAGCCTGAAAGCTCGATAATGTCAGGTAAATAAGTAGAATAGAACATGATTTAAATTGAAATTCCAAAGCAAGACATTGACATAACATCTCACCTGGATTTCAAGAGGATGGCCATGAATCCCCATCCGTCTATCAATCATGCAAGAACCATCAGTTACTAAGAGAGTCGGAAACATGTCAAAACCATCTGACAAGCACAAATTAAGTATCAATTTTATGCCTGTCTGAACATCCACCCTCTCTTGCAAGGTATAGTCACCAGTTATTTTCCCGTAAGCTCGCAGCAGTATAATCCACCACAAGCCTGCAAACATCATGAAGGGATTTCAAAGTTAAATTGGTATTCGTTGTTGTAGGAAGATTTGACAGACAGCTGGGACGAAAATTCCCATTACTATAAAGGAATCGATTGAACTATAGTAATATATTAAAGAGTGATAACTAACTACATCCTCATAGTTATTACAATCATACCTGAATCGACTGGTGCGACCCGCCCAATAGCAGATTCCCCAAAATCTGGATCAAGAACATCTTCAAATTCACCCCTAGTTCCATCTCGAGGGACAGTTCTGACTTTAAAGCTGGCTGGCATCAATCCTTGACCAGGACTGTAGCAATCGACAGTTTTCTCCCAACTCTAAAGAACGCATACGAGCATAATGTAATGAATTAATACCAAGTAACAATTATGTAAATTTCAAAAAAAGAAAATAGTTCATTTCACATATTGGAGGCGGGACTACTATAATATAGTTCACTGGATATATTCAAGGCTATAGGCTACAGCTGCAAATAATGTCAAACGTATAACAAGCTTCAGAAGAATGAAGTATACATTCTACGTGCTACTATTGCAATCAGTTGCTTCCTAAAAGAGAGTACACAAACTCAGTATTACTATGTTATATATTTTTAGATATCTACCATACCATTAGTTCACTTATCAGAAAAAAATCTCCGAAAATAAATTTGTTCAACTCCAGAAAGCCGTTGTAGCATTCATTACTAGAACCATTAACAACCAGTTTAAGACCTTATGAAATTCAAAAGGTTTAATAATGCTTCACCATCTCATTTTATACTATAGGAAATATGTTCTGATGTGCATAGGTTCAACATTAATGAAACACAGCCCTATAAGGAAGTTAGGAATGGAAAAAACAAAGATGAGGATTATATAGAGGACATGGATAGAAGTATATGAAAGACTCGGACCACAGAAAAGAGGTCATTCCGGCAGCGGAAAGATTGTTTTAACAATTTTCACAGTGTTCCATTTCACCAGTTTTAGAAACCCCGCCAACTTTCATATGACAATAGGTAGCATTATACTAATCATGTGCAGTAATTAAACTACATATAATAGACTAATTTATTTGAATTTGTCAAATTATGAATGTAAATTTTATTTTCTGTGCAAAATATGAGTGGTCAGAGGTTGAGGGATCTGGTATCTAACAGATCAATATGCAAAACAAACAACGGAATGTCGAAATCACAATATGAGTAACAAAGAATGGCATTGCTCTAAATCAGTGTATTATAGGAATGCAGTGATCACTTGGATGTTAGACTGACGGTTATAAGGTTTAGGAACAATAACGTCCAAGTAACATGGAACTTGAAGGTAAGTAAGTACCTGCAACTGTAGAGTGTGAAGCAAGAAATTCTTCACAATTTCCCCTTCTCCATTAAGCAAGAATGCAAGAGCAGACGGGACAAAATCACGGATGAAGACTTGATCATAATTAAGTAGCTGTTTATCTTTATCAGCTGGATCATTAGCTGCAATAGTCCCAACCGGATTGCCACAGTAGTTTACAATCGATCCTCGTAGTAATTCCCAAGCCTCCTTCTCTACCTCAGACAGCTCTCTCTCATGGGTCGTCGTTAAAACCTTAGACCCATTGAGTCCTTTGCTCAAGGTTTCCTTATTTACATTTGAACTGTCGCTAACCTTTTCTAATGCAGCTTGACTAGTTTCTACTTTTTCGAAAACTAAAGGCTCAACATTGAACCCTCCCTGAATAAAAATATTGCTAAAATTATTTTTATCCACATTTCTTTCAGCAGAAGCTGAATGGTGTCTATAATCAGATGCTACATTTACTATACCTATAACAAACCTTCTGTTAACGGGACAACCCGAAAAAAAACCAGATTGTCCCCCATTTGATTCGGATCGACTTAAAGACGTACGATCCACACGAATCACTCTCCCAATCCCTAAAATATTACTACTACTATGCATACTACTCATTCTAGACCGAAATTTCGACAAATTACCCCTGATGGGAAGATTACAATATCCATACATGGATGAATATCTACAGCTCATCAAGAATCTAATAGATGGGTTAATACAAGATAACCCAACACAACTTCTTGAACTCATTATCCAAATTACCAAAGATAATCAAATAATTAAGCTTAAAGATTGTCTCTTTAACTTTAATTGACTTTTAAAGCTTCAATCTTTCTGCAAATACTAGTTTATGTACAGATCCGATAATCTTGAATATAATTAGCTAAAAATGATTTCAAGAATGCTTTTTTGTAGTATAAATTTACAGGAAATTAAGACAATATTTGTAATATGAAGAAATGTAAGCACATATGAAATCAATTGATGTTTGAATATTATGAAGTTTACCTTACAAGTTTAATGAATGAGAGAGAGCTGGTCTGAATGACTGTTTGATATTTTGAAGAGGCTGCTACCTTGCAAATGCTATTTATAAAGAAAAAAAAGTTTGAGTGTGGAACACTATTACTCGAACCGAGGACTTCCAATATGGAAGCTGGGTTGAAAATCGCTAAGCTAAAATTACGAATTAGTGTGGAACATACACACCAAAATAATGTTTTTAACGTGAAATAACTATTTTGCCCTGAACATACATATCTTCTTACTATACTTACAATCAAGGGCAAAATAATCATTTAACACCAAAATTTTACTAATCAAGGGCAAAATAATCATGCAACTTCATTTTTTAGTTAACGTTTTGACATATGTTAGAAAAAAATTAAATCAAAAATTTAGAATGATAATTTAATTTGTTAGAATGACAAATATTTAAAAAAAAAGATTCGTTTATATCTTATATGTAATTGAAAAAGTTTTGGTTGAGTGTGCACTGGGTAGACTTTGGTTTTGACGTATAACCTGCAAACCACGCATAAACCACCAAACCACTATGCATGATAGGCTCAGTCGAGAAACTACTAATGAGTCAAATTTATAATCCCGCAGTTTTAAGTTCACTCACTCCATCAATTTACTCATTTTTGAAAGCATATAATATTCTTTAATTTTGTAATAGCATATTATTATTTCAAAAAATCAAAAATTAATTATTTGAATATTATGAAAAGGTAACAAAATATTACTCCCTTCATCCCAAAATGTTAGTCCAATGTCTATTTTAGGAGTCAAATTATAAAAAATTTGACCATAAATTCTCGTTAGCCTATAAGAGATAATATAGTCAAATGACATCTTGTTAGATTCGTCTCATCGTATACTTTTGAAATATAAACTTTTTATAATTTTTACCCTTGTAGAATTAAATATATTTATATTTTAAAATGTGTCTCGGATACCGTGAAAGTCAAAATGAGACTAAAAAATTGGGATGGAAGGAGTAAATCATTATTTGAATATTATGGAAAGGCAACAAAATATGTAGTATTCTACAAGAATATTACAGTCCCTCGATGTCCAAATTGTCCGGATGAAGTGTACGATTAAGATGAAAGAAGTAAGAAAAATGACGCAAACGTGTTTTCTGACTACTCTCCGCATAAATTTGACCTTTTGCACGTGCTTCATTGTTTCGTCATTCCGTTTGATAATTGTTGGATAAGCTTTTAATTATAGTAAAAGATTGTCAAAGACAATGCTGAAGAAGAGACAATAAAATCCTGATTGAAATTACCTGTGATCCCAATCCGAAATGAACTATTTTTACGTCCATTTATGCCAACCACACTATTATAGTAGGACCAAAACTATTAATGGACATCTCGGACAATAAATTGGAGCTCAAAAGCTTCTGCTCTGGAATTATCACTTCTTTGATAATTGCTGGAAGCATTAACAACCACAATATCTTTATCGTCGCTGACTGTCTTATTTCTCAGATTTGGTCTAGGTACTTCCACTTTTTGCACCAGGAAGATGAAGTGAAGTCTCTGCTTAACATCGATTCAAGAAAATGCTGTAATATCTTTTGGAAATCTACAAGCGCTGGATGTCTTTCGACTCTCAAGAACATTGTTATTAAGGATTTTAATGTCTTAGACAATGCTTATCTTCTTAATTCCGTCTGTAATGGCTCCTCTAGCCTAAACAATATTTAATTTTAATATGAATCACTTATCAAAAAAAAAATTATAAAAGATCAACGATTACTCATAGCTGATGACGTCTCATCTAAGCTTTTAAAATAAAAATATTAAATTCAAATTTTGTTGGGGATATTGTCTTATATTTTCATTCTAATGTTGAGTAATTATCACCCACTCTAATAATAATAATATAATAGTTAGAAATTTTTGTATTAATTATATGAAGCTATCGATGTTAATTAGCATAAATTAATGTTTAAGAAAATTCCTATTATAGCTCTATATAATTCTTACAATTCATTCAATATATTTTATACTTTTTGAGATACAACATTAATAACCAATTATTTTGTTTAGATGTTAGAGAAAATTACACAAAAATAATATTATGAAAATATTTTTAAAAATATTATCAACGATATTAATTTATATTTTTTTCAAGTTAGTGAAAAAATAATAATTTATTGTCAAGGTTTGAGATGAAACCTAAAAGTTTATTAAACAAAAATAGAGGTAGTATTAAATTTAATTTTCTTTTTGGACATCAATGGCAAAAGCTCTTTCCATCCTTGATATATTTAAGAAAATAACAGGTCTTTTTTAAGATTTCCATATTTGATAATTTTGGTGGCAAACATCCCAATCCAAGTTTAGATAAGAAGATTGTATTATTAGATATTGCTTAATTAAGAGGATGAATCAGCAATAACTAGTGGTTTATAACCAGATATCAACATATCATTTGACTTTTTTTTTAAATAAATTTATTTTTAGGATTGACAATTAATGTAAGTGTGGGGCATTTATGAAATTTCAATAATTACATTAAAATAAAGCATATAATTGTTTTAAATGCAAAATTCATCAAATAATATTTGTACTTCTATATAATATGTCGCTTTCACACATGTTCATCTATGTTTCATCTAATTTTTACATTGTCCCATGAATAAAGTTCTACTTGATCGAAATAAATCTTTGTACTTCCCTAGCTTATAAGTCAAGTTTTAAAAAAAGAATAAAGAGAGGAATTGAAAGAACAACTTACCAAAGTGTTAAATGTTTTATAGAAAAAGATATTTCTCCGATAAATGTAAAATTCATCAAATAATATTTCATCATGCAATTTTTACCCCAGAAAAATAAAGAGAAAAAAAAGTTGATTCAATGCCTATAAATGTGAACAGACAGAAATTACCCTCGCTAAAACACTTGTGAAAATGCCCAAAATCTTTTAAAATGGCTAAGTAACCAAATTTTAGGTAAAAATGCAGTTGAGTGATCCAACATGGCTGCTTTTAAATGAGTCAATCGAATAACCTAGTTGAAAAGACTCTTGCTAGAGACCAGAATGTCCTGATGGGTTCGAAATTCACCTCATCGCAAATTTACAAAAAAAAAAATCAAAAAAACATGGGTGGTTTTAAATGAAATTGATTGAATTGAAAATATTAAATACATTCAGTAATCTTTGGTACCACTAACCCAAAATTTTAAGTCGAAAAATTGTCCAATACGAATGAAGAAGCTCCCTCTGTAAAGTCTAACCCACACAATAATCCTTCAGCTCCAATCCCTAATTCTTCCTTCAACCTGTCTTCACCACAACAAGATTATTCTCTCCCTCACGAATTCTTGAAATTGGCTTACCTTCACTTTAAATTTCATTCAATGGTTGACAATTCAAATTGTAATTTGAAATAGACCAATTGTCCATTAAGTGTGATCGAAATAGACGTTTAATAAAGATAAAATATTTTTTCACAAAAAAAGACATGAAATTTTGAGCTCAATTTTAAAATATATATAAATATATATAATAAATTAGACTTCCTTAACAATATTTATTATTATCAATAAAAATATTACAAAAATAAATAAAATACCATCCTACCCAACCCACCTCATTGTACCTCCTCATCTAGCCCACCTAGTTAACAATATTGGGAAAGATAGTGTCTTATTTATTTTTATACTTCCTCTATCCCTAAATGATTGGTATATTTTGGGTTTTGTTGGTCAAAATTTGACCTTAAATTTTCATTAAACTATAAGAAATAATATATCTCAATATATATTTTTGAAATATTAATCTCTTAATAATTTTTTCCCATATAGAATAATAGATATTTACGTTCTAAATCATGTTTTGTTGATTACGAAAATTCAAAATATACCAATCATTTAGGGATAGAGAGAGTATTATTTTTATTGGTAATAATAAATATTGTTAAGGAAGTCCAAATCTTATCATATATTTAAAATTGAGTTCAGAACTTTATTTTATTGTAAAAGTCTTATGTTATCCTTATTAAAAGTCTGTTCCCCTGAAATTTAGGGACAACTAGACCAAGAAGTACGAAGGGAGAATTTATCTAAAAAATTATTTAGAGGACAATCTAACATACTCAAAAGTTTAGTCTCCAAATACAACATAGGAATGAGTTAATTAAATAGCGTAGTGGAAAAGGCTCTTGCGATCTATACAAGAGCTTGTTCAATATAAGAAAAAGAACTTCGTAAATAATTTAAAAAATCGGAATGTTACACATGGAAGAGAATAAATGCGTAAGAGTAATAATCTTATGAATCGAAGGAACCTTACTTTACTATATAACCATGAATAGTAATCTGAAATTTAGCAAATTATTGTACTTCGATAAGGGTACAAAAATATGGGGTACCTATAGCCACGCCACTGTACAGGGCAACGATGCAGTGAGTGAAGCTGTGCAGAGCTGAATGTTTCCGTTCTTCCTGGTAAGCTGAGCGGATGATTGACGTTCAATGCCCAACATGATTAATCAATAAATCAAGATTAATAGACGTGTTTCAAAAATATCGGTGTATGTATATAGTAATCCGCGTGAGATTTGATCATCCAGCTCTCAACTTCTTTGCATACAGTGTTGCAATGCATAACAAAGTTACAACAAACTATTGACTCTCATGTTGAGGCAAAGTTCTCTTGTCTTCTGACCTATGGCGGAATAATTTTGCTATTTTCCTCCTTTCACAATCCTGCAAAAAATGAACGGTGTGTAAATTATTTAAAGAACGATATTGCTTTTAATAAAAGTAATACTGAGGTACCCTTTGAGTTTCTACTTCAAATGGGACTTCAAGACGCACCTTGAACATCTTAAGATAAAAAGGTTTCTCAGGGTTTGTGTTTCTCAATTTGTAGTAGGTGTATGCAAAACTCAGCTGATCTCGTGGCGTAAACCGTTCAACTTCATTGAACCAAAGACAAGAAAAAAGGTTCGACATTGGTGTGTGCGCCCTCATAATTAGTGATCCTTCAGGTACATCTATAAAAAACACAGGAAATCATATCGATCAGAAGTGGTTAGCAGATTTAAAAGAAATTAACGAGGCCAAAACAATAAGATGACAGGAAAGGCATACTGCTTGGGAGCAAGTTTTGTGGATCTGCTGGATTGAATCTTTTCAAGCCATCAGCCTGGTAGAAAGCAAACTGTTCATCAATGACCGAGTGATTATACTTGTTAAGTCTCTTATTCTGAGCAACTTCCTCCCACACACAATGGCGGTCATAGTGATTAGAAATCGCATATTCGAAACCTTTACGCCATAAAAAGAGTTCCAAGATAGTAAGTGGATCAAGTTGGAGGCGCAGCTTGCTGTCCAGCCATATTGAATACCTACACAATGTAGGAAGCATAAGACAAAGGAATTTTAACCAACTAGTTCTGTTAGATGGATGACTAGCGGCATCTAGGAAAACAAAAGATGAAGGTGCACATAGACAATCTAATGCTCCTCAAGTGCTAAAAGAAAACAATAACACTAACTCGAATATAAGTTATGTAGGAAGGGGAGTTTTACTTTGTCAAACACTCCCATGTTAAACTCATGACTATAATAACCAGATTTCAAAGCTTTGGAGTTCAAGACAAAGGCTTATATACTCCTCCATCGATCACCTAGTGCATGTTTTAATAACTTATAATGATTTGAAGAAGTACAAAGTAACAAATTTCTCTGGTTGCAGTTGCTCCAACTTATAATGGTGCATTATTGACTCATAAGAAGGTGCCAACAAGAATGCCCATGCTTCACAGCCGTGGACCACCTTTTGTGGTCTTTTACAACTATGAAACGAAGTACTATCAGTCTTTCACATGCAAGCTATGTTTGAAAAGTAAACAGGTACAGACATACAATAAGGATTAATAGAGTATGTTGCACAGTTTATTGGTTCTTACCTAGCTGAAGGGAAAAGGCGGTGAGATAAAAATTTAGGAATCTTGCCCACTCTCCGCATGTCAGTGTAAGGAAGATTCTTTACTACTACAACCCTCCACAAGCCAATGAAGCCACCGTCAAGAATTTGACCTTCAGCAAGCAGAGTTCGTAAAGTAATTTCATCAACAAACATAACAAAGCAAACATTTTTCCTCGACAACTTTGAGACCTGCAGAAAATATGCCAAGAGGACCAGCATAAACTAATATGAAAAGTGCAGGGAATATTATGGAAATTTGGAAATTTCCATGCACAAGTTAATCTGACTTTAATCAAATTAAGTAGAGATTCAATATTATCTTTCTCGCATCAACTATTGGAATATTTCGAACAAGTGGAGAATCGACCACACTTTAAATTGAAATTCATGTTTTAATTCGCAACTTTCCTTTACATGACCTAGAGCCCTCACTTTGCATATGGACATTCAGCAAACGAGAGTTTAGTTCAGTTTAAGTGAATCAACATTGACCAACTAATGCAGAATTGCAGATACTCTCTTACCCCAATATATTAGTTAGGGAAATTGTGATTAATACTTAACCCATGAAACAAGGTGACCAAGTAAAGGCCATTTTTTGTTTCATTCAGTTCACAACAGGGAGCGTAGCCATTTTTTAGATAATACTGGTCATAGCTCATAACCGAAATAGATACATTTGGTTTTACATCAAGAATTTTACTTTAATGTTCTCCAAAGGGTGGGCATCGAGAAGAAATGCAAGCATGGCCAGAAAGAAGAGATAAGGATAAGTACCATCTTTCCCACTGGTGATCTCAATCGATCCGAATTCCCAAAGATGCAAGACCCAACAGCTATGTGGCAGCTACTCATGTATTTAGCGTCATCCTCGGCTATGTCAAACCCACTAGAACTTCCATTAGGCCCTTTTACAAACCCGCAATTTATCTTTTGATCATGAGCAACAAAGGACTGCTCCCTTTCTTGCAAACTCGGATGCCCAGCAAATCTAGGTTCCCATTTCTCAATTTCATTGGGCCTCTCTTCTTTGTCAGTGTACTGCAATGAGAATCTTGCAAACTTTCTACCTTCTAATGGTTCTATAAGCAATGCAGAAGAGTTTAATAGTTTCATTTCGCAGGTACCTGAACCATAAGTTAACGATTAAGCACATTGCTACCAGGGAGCCATAACAGATAACAAAAGAAGACATTCTAGAAAAATGTATTGAGACATCGAGGCAAACTTTTTTAAATTTGAAAAAGTAAGAAAGAAGAAGTTATTGTGTACAGTTGTCTAGCTTAAAATGGTTAAATGAGGAAAAAACATAACTTGAGACCAATTATCCTTCATCTAACCAACACTGGAACCTACAAATTTATACAACTATAGAATATAAATGCAGATACTACATCATAAAGTAAAATGGCAAAAAGAGCATTCACTAAGTCATCCAAACAAGCGCAAGCCATGTAAGTCATAACCTAATTTGGACTTGTGATTGCCAATGTTTTCAGTCAAAAAGCTAAAATTTCAAGTACATTTTGCGTAATCTATTGGTGGGAACAAATATTCCTTCATTCAGGTAACAAAACACCATAGGTACAGAAATGAGCTCATTAAATAAAACGAACGGCGGTATAGAGCGTACATTTAAAAACGAGAATAGAACATATTTACCAGAATATCTATGGTGCTTTGGTTTCTTTTTCAGAGCCGCCTTCTTATCAGGGGTAGATCTTTTAATAGACTGATTATCAGAGTTAACATGTCCAGACTTGCTTTGAACTTTATCTAGATTGTGGGAGCCTGCAGAAAATTCATCCACTGATAAATCACGGAAAGATTCATTGGCCTCCTCAACATTTCTTCTATTGAATTCTAAAGAAGACTCTCCATCTTCTAAGATGTCTGATTGTTGATCATTTTGATGTCCATCTTTGCTATCTTCATCCATCTGAGTATCCTGTAAATCCATTCCATCATCATACCCGTCGTCGGCATCACCCTTTTCGTTCTGACTCTTTATATCAGGATCATCCCTCAACTGCTTTACATCATCTGACTGCCCAATACTCTTCATAGACTCCTCATATTGTGCTTCATACCTTTTCAGCTCATCACGCCCAGCCTCATTGTACAAGATACTGTTTTTGCGATGAACACCATTATTTGATCCAGTTCCAGAGGATAAACTATCACTATTTTTCATATGAACTGAAACATGATCCGTATTTGTAGATTCTTCATGGGTTTGCTCCAAGTCCTTGGCACTATAATCCTCATCTCTTCTCCTGTCGTCCCTGTCCCAATACCTTGAGTCTTTTCCATGATTAACTGACCCTTTCCCAAATTCGAGAACCTTCGGTTTCTCGGTCCGTGTTACATCAGTAAGAAAATCGGTATCATTTCCTACATTATCGTCTTCATTATGATGACTGATAATTTCTGCATCCATCAGAAGGACACCAAGTGAAATGTAAGGAAATGAGAAAGAATGGGTATAGAAATATGAACAGGTAATATATTGTGATCCACATATGATGCAAAAATCAGGTAGAGAGAGGACAAAATAAACAAAGGGTTAAAGCCTAAAGGCACCTTGATCACGTATGTCTGTCGAATATCACCATTTCACTTATATTTAAAGTGTCCCAACCAATCTCTAATGTTTTAAAAATGCATTTTTTTGTCTAACCATTAACTTTTCAGTCAGTGCACTAACCCTGAGGGCACGTGCTTGTCATGTGACATTTTAGGAGTATTTTAGTAAATTCAAAAAAAGAAACGCGCCTCCCCTTTGCCGGAATTCACACCTTCATTATACATGTAACAATGTACCTGACTCTCAATTAAGTAATGTCAGTCAGTTAAGCACTCCAGTAAAGTACAAAGTGGAAACTAAGAGAGTTCAGATTAAGTTTCTGAAAAGGGGAAGGACAGAGAAGAGTGAGCTTGAACTCATGAAGAACAGAAGCGTAAGCAAGTAAGAAGGTGATTTTTTTTAAAAGAAAATTAGTCAACAGACAAAATTACCCTGCCAAATGGATTAAAAAAAACTACTTTGTGCAAGTTTAACAGAAAAGTTAACGGCATACCAAAAATGCAATTATAAACCCTAGTGATCCCATGAGAGATTTTAAAACAGAAGCCTAATGGTGACATTCAACAAACACAAGCGATCAGTGATGCTCATTACCAACCCATTATGTTTTTTCTTGTTCCTGTACCTTTATTGAGTTATATAGTGCTCTATTACCTAATCAAAGTTTATAATCTAGGGTATGTTCAGCATCTGCTATACAAGGAAGTCCAGAGCAAAAAGTGTGGTGATATGAGAAAACATCTTGGCAAGAAAGCATTTGACAGTTGAAGCAGCAAGATCCACGAGCTAAAAGTTTTTAAGATACTAATTCCTCAGTAAGACCAGCACTCCAGTTAATCAAGTGCCAGACTCACCACATATTTTGCATCATGTGAATAAATATTCCAGTTAATCAAACTAATGAAGTCATACACCCCTATTTAATATCTAACCTCATCCACATTCAAATTAAATCCTTCGTGAATAAAAAGTATCACTTGTGCTATCAAGTAGCAATGAAACACTTTTAACTGTTACCGCTAACCTCTTCATTACGTACTCCGCTGTATTATTCACTGATACAATACTCAAATACGTCTAGTTCATTCATTATTTCAACATCATAACAAAGCCTAGGAGTAGGCAACACCATCAGTGGTATCATTCCGTATTTTCAGCCACTGCACTCTACAACACTATGAACAACCCCTTCGAAATAGGAACTAAGCCTCTAAACTAATAAAGCATTGTTTCAAAACAAAGTCACATAACTAAGATCTAACTTGTAAAACACAATTTACTTCTACAGTTGAGTGCAACATCACCACAATTAGCTAAACTTACTCGATCAATAGCATAATACTCCCTCAAACTCATTTTAACTGACATTCTCGTTTTAATGAAGAATCTTTTATATGAATTACCTTTTAATCCCGTATTTTAAATTTCTAATAATTATAAGATTGATATAACTTAATTCTTTGTTTAGAAGATTTCATATAGTTAAAACATTGCTTTTTAGTCAAATATATCAGCTCGAAAAACCGAAAATCTCAATTGACATGAATTACAGGGAGTATACATCTTTAACAAATTGCATATAGATATAAAAACCTTGAACACCGAAGACGTCAATTAACACGAAATACATTGAGTATACATCTTGAACAAATTGAACATAGTAAACCTCGAAAACCAAAAACATCAAGTACCACGAATTACACTTGGTGCATCGTCACCAAATTGCGAATACATATTAAACCTCTAAATACCTCTAAAACTAAAAACGTCAATTAACACGAATTACACTCTTATACATCTCACCAAATTGCATATGCATATAAAACCTCCAAAAACCTCTGAAACTGAAAAAGAAGTCAATTAACACAAATTACAATGACTATACATCTTAAACAAACTGCACATACATATTAAACCTCGAAAAACCAAATGTCAATTAACGCAATTTACAATGAGTACACATCTAAAACAAATTAAACTAGACAATTATAGTAAGCAATTGACCTTTATGTTGCTCTGAGAGGTTGAAAAAGGCGAAAACGGAAGCGAAGAAGGCTATAACGAGGAAGACGATGAGAGCAGCAACTGAGATCTTCCTCAAACCATACGACTTCAAACGCCGATGCTGACGTGTCTGCTTGTGTGATGAGCTAGAGCGTATTCCAATTGCCACGTGTTGGTGCTGATCCGAAACTGCGCCGTTTAAGAAGGTCCCTCCTGATTGCCTATACTGAGCCATAATATACATACATATACATATATATTATTAATTATTATAATGTGTGTATATGTATGTATGTATATAAATGTGGGGATGTTTATGTAAGATTTTGAGGTTGTTTTAGGGGGTGAGGGTGGGGTGGAGGGGGCGGCGGGGGCGGGGGCGGGGGTGGAGGAGAGGGGACTGTTGGAAACGGTGTCGTTTGAGGGGGGGGGTGGGGGTGGCAAGACTCACGAGAGTGGGTGGGGTGGGTAGTCGAGCTGGAGATGATGGATCCGATCTTGATGTTTCACATGAATTTTAATTATTGGGGATTTTGGTAGTGTCCTAGATGAGTAAATGATTTAAAGTACTTCTATTTTATTTTATTTTATTTTATATTGGATGTGTTTCGAAAATGAAGATAGATAATTGTTTAGTCAAAAAGTGTTTTTTGTTTCTAAATTAGCGATGTGGTGAGTATCGAGCCCATATCGAATTCTGGTCACTAGCAAGAGACTTTTTCACTAGGCTATTCGATTAACTTTAGTCAAAAAGTGTTTTAAGCGGGAAAATCTATTTCTCGAGTAGTACTTTTCACGGGACAAAATTCTGCATGTAATACCCATACTGAATGGATAGAAGCGACGTTAGATTGAACTACGAAAGCCAGTTTTCTACGTTCAGTCATACAAAGATGAATTGAGATATTCAAGTTAAGTGATTATGTTATGTGTTGGTTGTGCCATTTTAACAATGTTTTCATTCGTGCGATTGGTTTATTTCTTTTTTTTCTACAATATCAATTCCATGGTTTTGTTTCTTTTTATATTTTACAAAATCAATTCCATGGTTTTTTTTGTTTGTTTTTATCTTAAATTCATCCTACCCGCGAACTTTGACGCTCAGGTTAGTTTGCCACCTGAACTTTAAAAATCTGTCTACTTTCCTCTAAACTACTCCAACTGGTCATTTTGGCCATTTTCACCTTAAAATTAACATATTTTAAATTTATTTTTATGGTTAAAACTTGAATCTTCTCCCTTAAATTCTCTCCCTAATCTCTACCTTTTCTTGCTTACTGTCAATCTACTCCACCACCCCTCCTATCTTCGATCTGTTTCCCCCACTAAACATCATCACCTGAATACCAAATCAAGCCACCAATCTTCGACTCTTCTTCTACCCTTCCAACTCTCTCTGTGTTTAATGGTCTGATCTGAATTCCTGACCTTTCTGACTTCCGAGACACAATCAATTGATCATTCTCTCACCTTTTCTACCTGCATTAACTACCAAACAACCCTTTTCGAAGCACTGCAACCCATCCCACGCTTCCCCCTTCCCAACTCCCCACCCTCCCCCCTTTTCTAGATTTCAAGATCTAAAACAATCATTCCTATTCCTATCTTAAAGTCTATCCATTTTTTCCCTCCTTCGATAATCCCCTCCTATTATCGATACTCTTTTAAACTTTTCTGACAAGCTTATTCCATTATCAGTTCCAAATGGCCTGGAACACCTCGAATCACCTGCATCAGCCGTCTTTTGATCGCCCCAACAAACTCCTTATCCAATCACCTCCTTTACTTTCCACCAAACCCCAGGCCAGCATTAATTGTCAAACTTCACAACATCATTACAACACTCCTCGGAATCACAACCATTCCAAATCGAGATACAAAAACAACTATCAGTCACCTGGCTTTAAACCTAATACAAACAAAACAACCCTGAAACAAGCCTCCCTCACCAATCAAAAAAAGCAATACATCAACGAAAAAATGAGCACCTCTTCAGATGACTCAGAAATACACACCACCCTGGAAAGAAGAAGTCTTATCGTCCCCATGAACAATAATAATGTTATGGAAAGGAGAATCAGATATGCAAGATGCCTTCTTGGAATCTTTAAAGACTCTCAAACCTTCACTCAAGAGAGAGTCCAGACCTACGTTGACTCATGTTGGTACATTAGAGGTATCGTCGATGTGGAAAAGAGAGGATCTATCTTCCTCTTCCACTTTTCACATCCAGACGATATGGATGACATTGTCGCTCGTTCTCTCACTGGGTACCAAACATGATTTTCCAAAACTTCGACATCCCTTATGCTGTCTTTTGGGTCCAACTCCATGGAATCCCAACTGAATTCTTCTCTGAAGATAACATCAGACGCGTAGCAAGAATAGCTGGACATATTAGTGCCATTGACTGGAATTCAGATGATGTTAGAGCCCTCCGTTCAGTCAGAGTTCTTGTTAGGATTCCAGTCCATGAACCTATCGCCCCTGGAGTTTACATCCTCACCCCGGAAAGGATCAAAATCTAGATCGCTTTCAGATACTAAAAAATCTTTAGGGTTTGTTATCATTGCTGGAGAATAGGGCATACCCATCTCCACTGTAATTTCACTGATGAAGAAGCAAGAAGGGGATACGATGACCATCTCCTCCACAACAATATTGATAGGAGATACGAGATGGAAGTTGACTATGATGCACATCTATTCAACCACTGGATAAGAGGTCTCCCTAACTCGAAAGATCACCATACCACCATGGTCCTTCTTTTCGAACCCCTGGAAGTTGGGAACACACCAAATAACAACACAAATGCAGCCCCAATCAACACCAATCAAGCCACTCCTAGCACCACTAATCTCCAGCCTAACAACCGAAACACTCCCCCAGCCCACATCCCCTCTTCGAACCAGCAACCTTCTACAACTATCACCACCACTCCTAGATCAACCCCTCGTGGTTTTGGAGTACCCACTATCATTAATCTTATCCGAGGGGAAGCCAACACACAAAACCAAGCAGAAAATAACCCTAGAGCACTAATCCTGACACCCCCATCTCCTCCTAATCACAATCCAAATGAAAACACCAACACACGGTCCCCCAACACCACCCTCCGGCTATCAAATGAAAGTAGTGAATCAAAGGACGATGATGACTTTCATCTAGTCCCGCTCAAAAACATCAATCCGAATGCAAATCGTAATCCAAGTTATGGTTGGATATCGGTACAGGATGAATTTGATGCCCACGTTGCTTTTCAGAACCAACTCACCCAAGCCATGCAACTCTCCTTTGATCTTAATCAACCCTCCCAAGAAAACAATAGCACCTCAGATTGACATTAGGCAAGAAAGATACTTTGATGAATGGACGAGAACCCAAACCCTTCTCTACATGAGATGTGAAAACTCTTCCCAATCTTGGAACTCATACTAGGAATATCTTCTCAACCATGCAGGATATGAAAGTGACAACGACTCCGTCAGTCAAGGACATTTCTATGACACCTTGGACTCTAATGGCTTCTCCAGTCAATCTTCATCCACTGGACTAGCCATCTCGGATCCTCTTCAAGGAGAGTTCAGTGAAAGCACTACATGGATCACTGCTACCACTAACTTTTTCCCTAGTTTTTTTTGCAGGTTTTATTGTTTGCAAGTCTCAACTTGCATTCGCTATTTATGGATTGGTTTCCATCTCTCCAGACCACTGGAAGAGCTGTATTGACTCCAAACTCACGTTATTCAAGAGAACAATACAGAATCTTGAAGTCCAAGAATGCATTCATTCCATTTATTTTGGCCCTTGGACCTCACTTGAAGCTATCCCTTCAGTTATCAAACACCTGTTCCACAACATTGACATTTCTGGAGCATTTGTAGATGTCCCGCAATGGATAATTGATCTGGATGAATCCCTGACCATAACTCTTTGCAAAATTAATGGATTCCGAACCCTTATTAATAGAGCACATTGGGCTGTAGACTACAACTATCCTGACAGTGTTGGTCTTAGAGTTATGGAGATCCTCTTCGGAGACCCCTCCATCATTGACTCTAGACAAGTCGAAATATGGAATGACGAAGTGGGCATGGCTAATCTCAGTAGAACGAGGTCGGGGAGAAAACGTAAAAGAGCTAACATTTGGATGATATTCGATAATGACACTCCACGTACCTCACCAAAAAAGAGTCGACTCAGCCCTCCTCTATCCGACGAAGCTGGTCCTGTAAACTGGCAGGGAGATAACAATTCTTCCAGTTCAGATGAGGTGGACCAACTAGTTGATCAGACGCATCAATTGACCACAGACGAAGATAGTAATGATCTCTCGATGGAGGAGCAGGACTTCGCAGCTTCGATCCCTGCAGATGAAGGTACGCATATCTTCCAATCTATCTCAAAAATTAAAGTATGCTCGTCTAATGTGCTTAATTATATGTCTAAATTCCTCATGAAACCAAAACGGATATTGGTGGTTGTTCCACAACAACCCCAAATATCTTTATGAAAATTTATCTTGGAACTGTAGGAGATTGGGTCAATCCGCTACAGTTCAATTACTCGTGACGTTGTTAAAACGTCACAAACCTGACATTTATTTTTTGTGTGAAACACTTTTCTCTGTAGAAAAAGATAACAAAATATTATCTAAATTAAACTTCCCTTATTGCGTCGGTGTTGACACTATGGGGCATAGTGGAGGACTATGGATTGGCATATCTTCTAACATTAATATTAACCCTATTTGCCTCGACAAGCATATCCTACTTTTTGATATAAAAACTGAATCAAATACATCCTGGATGGTAGGATGTCTCTATGGCCACCCTAACACCTCCCATCGTGAAAAAACTTGGCATCATATTAAGAAAATTATTGATCCAGAATCTAACACACCCATTCTACTTTGTGGCGACTTCAATCAATACATTTTTTCTCATGAAAGACACCCCTCCACTAATAAAACTATAAGAGGGTCCCAATTCCTTCTCAACTCTATAAATGATATTGGTCTGAACGATTTAACTCATCTTGGTTGCAAATACTTTTGGTCGGGTAAAAGAAATGGTAAAATCATTTACGAAAAACTAGATAGAGCCATGCATAACTTTGACTGGTCTAATCTATTTCCACAATCAACTTGTAACACCCTCCCTATACAACGCTCCGACCATGGGCCATTAATTATAAACACAAAAATCATCAATAATAATAAACCTCGCCCCTTCAAACTAGAGTCTTTCATCCTCAATCACCCAGATTTTAACTATATTCTTTTAAACAATTGGCATCCTCCCTCGAATCTCTCTTTAGGCTCTCTAACTTATAATTTAACTCAACAACTTAAAAAACTAAAAGAACAGATTAAATTATGAAACTGCAATAGAATGGGTAATATTTTCCAAAATATCAAAGATATCCAACACTCCCTCGAACAAACTCAAAATAATCCTTGCTCTAACAACAACTACATTCTAAACGAATCTCTTAGAATTCAGCTAGACAACCTCCTAAAGTTTGAAACTAGTTTTTGGAAACAACGTGCCAAAATTCAAGCCACTTATGAAAATGACTGTAATACTAAATTTTTCCACTCGCATGTTAAACACAAAAAAAGATAAACTCGATTCTTGAAATTAAAAATGATAATAATGATCTTATGACCAAAGAATTTGAGATTATAGACTTATGCAACTCATACTTCACCAATCTATACAACTCCTCCAAAGATATACCCGACCCCACAACAATCAATAACATACAAACATCTTTAAATGACAACCAGATTAAAGATCTAAACTTACCCTTTACCATCAAAGAAGTTGAAACCGCACTATTCCAAATGCCTAATCTCAAATCACCGGGACCTGATGGATTCCCCGCAGAATTTTATCAAAAAGATTGGTCAGTGCTCAAAGATTGCATTTCAAATGCCATCTTGGAATTCCTCAATAATGGCCACATATTAAAATAAATAAATAACACATTTATTACTCTTATTCCCAAAAAAGAAAACCCTGAATACCTCAAAGATTATAGACCTATTAGTTTATGCAATGCCTATTATAAAATAATATCTAAGGTTCTTGTAAATCGACTCAAACCCTTAATGACATCACTAGTATCTCCCTTCCAAAATGGATTCATCCAAGGAAGAGGCACCCAAGATAACATTCTAATGGCCCAAGAACTAACACATACGATTCGAACCTCTAAATGCAAAAAAAAAAATGGTTTAACAGCTATAAAGATTGATATGAGTAAAGCCTTTGACAGTATTAATTGGAACTTCTTAACCCTTGTTCTACGAAAAAATGAACTTCCCACAACATTGGGTCTATCTTATTAAAGAATGTATTACAACAGTCCAATACTCTATCCTTATCAATGGTGACCCCTCCCCTCCATTCAAACCATCATGTGGCCTTCGTCGAGGAGATCCACTCTCCCCCTTCTTTTTTCCCTTTGCACGGAACCTCTCTCTGCCTCTCTCTCCAAAAAGACCAAAAAAAAAAAAACACATAAAAGGTATCTCCATTGCCCGTAAAGGGCCCTCTCTCACACATCTCCTATTTGCCGATGACAGCTACTTTTTTATATAACTAAACTCGAAAAGTATAGAGAACTTTAGCAAAAACATCAATAAATTTTGCAATGAATCTAGACAACTTATAAACCACCAAAAATCAATCATAACCTTTAGCCCTCACACCCCAAAAGATAAGGAAACTGAATTTCTCAAACGACTAAATATCAAAGAAAGTCAAAATTTTTTGGTAATTATTTAGGCATCAACCTTGACAACAATACTGAAAGAACCAGGATATTTACAGATATTATTGACAAAATAAAAAATAAAATATACAATTGGAAAGCAAAATTTCTCAATTTTACTGGCAAAACCACACAGATTAACAGTGTGCTTCACTCAATCTTGGTTTACCCCATGGGTATTTATAAGTTTCCGCTAAAAATCATAAATAACATCGACAAACTCCTTGCTAACTTCTTATGGGGGAGTTCTCATAATAACAATATTCATTGGGTCAATTGGGAGTTCCTTTGTAGAGACAAAAAAGTTGGAGGTCTCAACTTCAAACATCTTCACCTCTTTAATCTTGCCCTCCTAGCTCAAAATAGCTGGAGAATTATTCACAATCCTCATATCCCACTCAGTGAGATGTTCAAATCTAAATACTTCCTGGATACATCAGCTATTAATGCCTCTACAAAACACAATGCTTCCTTCACCTGGAAAAGTCTTCATGCATGAATCAATAGCATTAAAAATAACTTGCCACCTGAAATCCGAAATAATAACTCCACAAACATATGGAATGATCAGTGGATACCGAACCTCTATCCAAACACTCTTGCTAGATATCTAAATATCAACTCCATAGATACATCCCTGCCCACCTTTGTTTCGGAACTCACTAATAATAATAACAGTTGGAATTATAACTTAATTAAACAAATATTCCCTATCGAAATAAGTAACAAAATCCTATCTATAAATTGAAATAATACTAACAACACTAAGAGTCCACACAATAGCAGTTTTAATACAAAACAACACTACATTACCTTAAAATACAAGTATAATTACGAACAAGATAAACCCAAAAATTGTAAAAATATAAAAATAGATACATGGACTAAATTATGGAATCTCAAAATTCCGCAAAAAATAAAATTCTTTCTTTGGCGCATTCTTCTCAATAGACTCCCTATGCTTGAATTAATAAAAAACAAAACTAGCAAACAAATCAACACAACATGCCATCTCTGTCATAAAGTGAAGAAAATGTCAATCATTTGTTCCTCACCTGCCCCTTTGCCACATCCCTTTGGACAACTATTCAAACGAAAAATTACATTCTTGAAAACGACATTTTCAAAACCATAAATGGAATTTTTAAAAATTATCAAAAAAAGTAATAACCAGCACATAAATAATTACGAGATACTTAATTTTTGTTGTATACTTTGGATGATTTGGCTTACCCGAAATCAAGCAATATACAATGCCATTCCTGCCACCATCAAGGACTCAATTGCAATGCATGAAGCCACCGTGATGCATTGGACCAATGCTCTATTGATTCATGATAAAAAAAATGACGAACAAACATCATTTCCGTCCCCCGAAGAAAAACTTTCCATCTATTGTGAAAACCTGTCCTAACCTTAGCCCATTATTTCTCATTCCCATAAATCTATATCGCACAGCCAGATACCCACAATTTTCATCTTTCTTGTCTTTGGTGAATCTATGGACAAACATGACAATGAATTTCATAACATTAGTACAGGGAAGACAGCTTAAGAGCACCCATTTTGTTAACCTAACCCTTATTACGACCATGGCCCCTACCTAGGTTTATAAATTCCTCCCTTGATGTTACCCGGAGATCTCGGAGGAAGTGATCTGGGAGTTCGAGGATTTGCATGAGTCCAAGAGTTCTAGGAGTTTTCGGAGTAGAAGGAGTTTTGAGAGTTCCAACATTTGAATTTGACCCGGTTGACATAGGGCTGAATTGAGAAGAAGCAATAATTGATCGCCTAGAAGACTTCCTATAATGCGAAGAAGATGATACCCCGTAATTCATAACATTAAGTTCCCAATCTAGCAGGATTCTAGAACTGGCGGTCTTTTTAGAACATGCTTGAGTGAATATAGGTTACAGAATTGAAACATTTGCATGCTCAGGATGTAACACGTCCTTATCAGTCTTAAACAATTCTCTCTAGTGTGGGACTGGAGTTGTTTTTCATTCCACACTTCTACGAAATCCTTGTTACTAATATACGGCTCAAGTTCAGTATCATCTATTTTAATGTCCACCTTTTTCCCGAAATCGTGAAAATCAGCTGGAGGGATGTTTCTCCCCAACCAGTGCGACACTGTTATCTCATGAGAGCAAGGAATGTAGTGGGTGCGTCAATTTGACTAGAATGTCATTTGGCCGGACACTAGATTTTTTCGACTGATAAACCTCCTTATATATTCCTCCTTGGTCAGCTTTCCTAATGGATTACCTTCTCCGTATATAGCTGGAGCGTGATTATGAAGCTCACATTTAACGGTCAAAGTCCACCTACCTTCCCAGTGCTCTTTACCGTGTAATAAGAGATAACACTGAATCTGTTGTGGTCATGTTTTTTTCCCATAAGGTACATTTGCTTGTAAGTTTTTCCTAAATCACATCTCAATCTCACATAACCCAGGTTATTCCTCTTCCGATTCTTAAAGTCCACAATTGAAAGAGTAGTATTTTACCGGAAAGCTATTTCACGAACACTTGTAATAAGATGGGCCCGATAAACACAACCGGTAAACTCATCTGAAATCTGAATATTCTGTGTCGGCCTAAAGTAAAAAATTAACATTCACTAAGGGATTGACGTAAAACCAACCAAAGTGTAAACAATAATTGATGTTGATTTCAAATTAAACCCAACATATGAATTGCGTATTGATTTTCATGTCAAATGTTAATTCTACACGTTTGATACATGTCTTCCAGAAAAAATTTATCAAGAGGAGTGCAAACACCTTCCTCTTCAAATTTTTACCCCTTCCCCCCGCATTTCAGAGTTGGTACCCTATACACACACATACACCCACCCACTTCTCCTACCCCCACCCCCACATTTTTATTAAAACTCACTCCACCCATTCCCCCAATTTTAGATGGCATTCATGCATGAGAACATTTTTTTTCATAGATAACCTTATCTTGTGAAAGATAAGGGATGCGTGTTAAAAACTCAAAAAAAACATATACAAGAAAGCAATCCTTAACGAAGTAGGGAATATTCCTCCTGAAGTGCTTCCATTTCCGCTTCAAGCTGGCTTCTCATTGTATGCATCTCTCCCATATTGTTTAGACGAGAACCTAACTTGCATATTTTCCTTTCTAATTGCTTTTTTGATTGTTTTGTTGTGTTACTTGCTTGAGCCTTTGTCTTTGGTTGGACCTTATGATCTGGAAGTTCTTCATTCTGCTATTTTTCACCTTGTTAACCCAAGTGTTGTTTGAGTTCTTCACTTGAGACCTAGTACTAACACCCTTTGAATTGTTGTTCTTCTTAATAACTTGCCATTCTTGATTATCCCCATCAATAATATTCATAACCATTTCATTTGATATTTCAATTAGAATGTTGGGTGATTGTGCTGAGTTACCTGTCACATTCTGCTCTATTTTAACACTTTATCAACCTGTAAGTTTGCGACATTGGTGTCCTTAGTAGCAACCTTAAAATCTGGTGAGGATTGTTCAACACATCTTGATCCTTCCCACACAACAATTGTGCCCCTTGAAGGTGAAAAAGGGGTAGCCTCAACAATTAGTTGTGAAGTCTGCTACAATTCTGAAGGTCTTTCTTGTACACACACCTGACTAGAATCTAAATTTCTAGAACCATGCTCTCTATCTACAACAACTTCTTCGTCAGGGTTACACTTAATGCCCTCATTACAACAGATTGCACACCATATGGTAACGCATCTATTCTCTCAACGGAGCTAGAAGAAGCATCATTAACACCCTCATTGGAACATAAAACCAATGCATCACTTTCTACAAGCATCACTTCCCTTATTCTCCTCTTCTCAATATTTCTTTCAATCTAGACTGCTGCAATTTTGTTTGCATTATTTGCAATATTTCAGCCTCACTAGTTGTAGTAGCATTAATAATTCTGTTGTGGTCTGGTGATGCTTCATCATTCCAGGCTTAGCATTGCTTTCGACAACACCAGTTTGCTGCTTAGTTTAGAACAGCTCTTGCACTACACTCTCCAGAGAAGCCTTGTTTTTGTGTGTCCGTTGTTGTCGTAGAAACATCACAATTTGCTATGTTTAGCACCAATTCAAGCTGCTTGTTTTGTCTTGTAATTAGAGCTAACTCCTTAACCATACTTGCAATAACTAGTTTCTCCATGCTAAGGTGTGATCTAGGAGTCTGTTTTGGTTTACCAATCTGGGCAATGGCAACCTATTGGACTGTAAGAATTATCCTTTGTTATTGTCTCCAAGTCTGCTACTGATTGGTGAGCTTGCTTCGGTTTTCCCATCATGTAAGCCACAGGATATGTTGCTTTTTTCTTCCTAACAACAGGCAGCCAAACTTCAAGCTGAGTGTGTTATTTACCAGGTCTCTGATGATCGTTCGTAATACGTTGCAAATCGCTCGTTAATCGTTCGCCCGCTCGTTAAAACGTTTATAATATTCAGTTTTATTTAAAAAATATACCAAACATATCTTAAAAAACCGATTTGCGAATGGAAAACGGATTTCGATCGAAATGATTGGCGATCCGAGCGAGCGATTCTTATTTCGAACCGATTAACGAGCGATTTTTTGCGGTTTTAAACGATTCGATTAATGAACCGGTTTATACAATTTTATTTTCAAACCGATTACGAATTGAACATTCAAACCGGTTTATTAACGAACCGATTTGCGAGTGAACCGGTTTGATTAACGGTTCGAACCTGTTTTGGCCAAAACCGGCTCGGACCGGCTCATTAACAGCCCTAGTTGTCGTGGAGGATCCATCAAGTCCACCAACGGTAAGAGTGTCCATTGTTTTTATAATTTATGTTTAATTCTCATAAAATATTGTCTCACATGGTGGGCAGGTACTGTGTGACGAGAATGTTGAGTATACAAACATCTCTTTGGAAGGAATATGTCGATTGGATGTTAAGGCGGATGACGTGGATGGTGACTTTCACATGATGGTAAAGATCGAGCACGGAAGGTTGGAAGAAAAAGGCAGCATGTTCTTCAAAGATGGTTGGGTGGATTTTATTCAAGCGACTAAGTAAAAAGTGCGTGACATGATAATATTCTATTTACGTATCCCAAGTACTAAAAACAAGGCTTATTTTCTTTTGGCCCCCTGAAGTATTGAGACGCTTTCAATTTACCCCCTGAATGATTTATCTATTCAATTTACCCCTTGAATTATTTATCTTTTCAATTTACCCCCTATTTTTTCGTTACGCCCCCTGAAGTATTTTTTTCGCCAAAAACGTGAATTGAAGTAAGGGTAAAATCGAAAAAATGCACACATAATTAGATTTTGAGGCAAAATTTGTAATAATTAAAGATGTGGGTTCACTAATAAAATTCAAAAAAATATTTTTTCATTAATAAATGATTAAAAAAAATCCCCCTCCTTCTTCCCCACCCCACCCCTACCCAACCCCTCACCCCCTCCTTCATCTTCCCCGTAACACCCACCCCGGGTCCCAACACCCCCCCTCATCACCCCTACAGATTCTTCCACTTAGGACCTACCCCCTACCCACCCAGAAACCCGATCTCCCCCCCCAACATTCGCGAACCATCACCATTCTGCCCATATGATGGTTCGTATCTTTGCTGCTGATATCGATTTAGATTATCCGAGTGCACTGTTCACACCTGAAGGTTTAAATCCAACAGATGGTGGCTCGGATCATGCTCGGGGGCTTGAAGAAGGACCTCCATCTGTAAGTTTGATAAACGATGGATCTAAACAAACACCTTCAAATATTGATAGCTTAGAAATTGAATATAGTGAATCTTGAACTTGATATGATGGATTGATGGTGGGGTGCGTGGGGGTGGGGGGTAGGGTTGAGGTGGGTTTTTGGAATTGAGTTTTAGTGGGTTGAAGATGGTAGCGGTGGTTGAGCTGGTGTGATTGGTCTGGTGGGAAGGTGGGGGTAGGGGTACGGTGTGTGCGGGGGTAGGGGTGCGTGGACGGGTTGTGGGGGTTATGGGTGGGGGTGGTGGGTGGGGGTGGGATGTGAGGAAGAAGGAGGGGTTAATATGAAAATTATTGTTTTGTTATTATTAAAAAGTGCCCAAAAAAATTAATGAGTGTGTTATTCCAAAAAAATTAATGAGTGTGTTAATATAAATTTGACGTTTCAGGGGGTAAATTGAAAAGATAAATCATTCAGGGGGTAAATGGAAAGCTTCTCAATACTTCAGGGGGCCAAAAGAAAATAAGCCTAAAAACAACTCCGTATTGTTCGACTTTCACTTCAAACGAGATAACAGCGTACCACCAATTAGTTCCTTTTTACCTAGTAATTGCATTTCATTAAAGATTAAGTATTTGGCTTTTAATGTAATAATGTCTTGTAATTAAATATTATGTATTTCTTTTTATGTAATAATGTCCTTTCATTAGTGATTATGTAACGCCCCGCCCCGGAACATCGGGTCGGAACGTTATTTGATTTGATATACTGGCCTCACAAATCACCACGAGTCTTTCCAGTACATTTTGTCCTCACTCACGTGCTCACCGGGACACTTCCCAGTGGGTCACCCATCCCAAAATTATCCCAGGTCAGGCACGATTAATTTTGGAGTTCTTATGAGTTGAGCCACCGAAAAGAAGATGCATCTTGATGATATGAGTAGTACCAATCAAATCATATCAAACATATCACATCGCCCACTTTGGCCCGGGTATTACAATCTCCCCCACTTAAACACTCAACGTCCTCGTTGAGCCACATCCACTCCACATCCAGGACCGTACCATCCGTGTGAGACTTTAGAGGTGGCTCCTACGGCCTCAAGAGGTCACTCCCGTCCTCGGCGTAGCACTTTGCGCCGCATAGCACTTAGATCTCACATTTCGGACGACCCCGCTCTAATACCATTTTTTATTTTCCCACTAGAGCACCATCTTATATGATTATCTATATCACTCCTTTTCATGATATCACTCTCTCCACTATGTACATTTAGGCTCCTCCGGGATCATGTTCAAAAGTAGGTATCTATCCTCAATCCACTAAGGGTTCTGCACCGGCTCCACTTGTCTCCCTAATACACATCTTAACACACCCATCAACTTCACCACGCCTTCTAACTTCAACGGCGATAGTTCTTCCACTTACGTTACTCTGCATCCATTCTAACCTCTCGTAACTATCCCTACCATCTTTTCCTTTTCATCAGTACGAATCTCAAGGCACGACACCCTACGCTAGTCCTCCTATCGCATAAGATCTTCGTCTTTACACCACCATTACCCTAAATCGGGTCTTATAATATATATGCCCCCCACACTCTACAATGATACGTCTCATCAACTGAGATCGAAAGCCCCTTACTTATGCCAATTTAATTTCTACCCCGCGCCCTTTTAACGTCATTTATACCCACTACACATTATCGGACAACCCTCACCCGGCGACATATCTCCTCAGTCTACGGAACACAAACAAAATAATCCACTCCTATCCACATGCTGACTCTAAGGACATCACATAGCCTTAGACACGCTAGCAAGTACGCACATAACACATAGGACCCAACAATCCTAAACCCTATTTGATTTGATATACTGGCCTCACAAACCACCACGGGTCTTTCCAGTACGTTTTGTCCTCACTCATGTGTTCACCGGGACACCTCACAGTGGGTCACCCATCCCAAAATTACCCCAGGTCAAGCACAATTAACTTTCGAGTTCGTATGAGTTGGGCCACCGAAAAGAAGATGCATCTTGATGGTATGAGTAGTACCAATCAAATCATATCAAACATATCACATCGCTCACTTTGGGCCGGGTATTACAGATTAAGTATTTCATTTTTCATGTAGTAGTTATTTTCTAATGAGATATTTGTTGAGTTTTACATATCAAAATATTCAAAAGATTATATATGTAATTTGAGTCAATCGGATAGCCTAATGACCAGAAGGTCCTGGGTTCGAAACTCACCTCATCGCTAATTTACAAAAAAAAATGACTATATATATAATTCAGGAAATAACTACGAATAATGTCAAAACAATAATCGAAATACTAGAAAGCGTTTGTACCTTTTCTTGGGAATTTTAGCAGCGGAATACGAGGAGACTTTATCACCCAAAATGAATGCCTCTAAGATTTGATCCACAACAACGATTGCTCGGATCCTTCCTTACGTTTCACTAGAAATCATTTCTTTGTGTAGAAAGGGAAACATGGAGAAGAAAAACTATGTTTTTCTCCTCCTTATTTTGGACCAAAAAGGGGAGGGGGTGGAGAGTTTTTGCCTAATAGATGTTCTTTTTGTGCTAAATTATTTATTGTGAGTCTGTGACATTCATCTGATAGATATGCAAGACGAACAAGAAGTTTCTTCCACTTCTAAGTCAATGTTAAAAGGCAAATCTCCTGATAACCAACCCCTGTTTGAAAGCTCAATTTGCCCACTCTACATTCTTATTGGTGTATATGATGCACCAAATATAATTGAGGAAGTTGTGGATGTAGATGAAAGTCAAATTAAAATTGGAGAATAAGGGACTACTGGTGACAAGGTTCAGGAATTGATCCTAAAAAACCATTTGAAAGGAAAACTAAGAGAAAAACTTTTGAAGTATGGGCTCATTTTAAAACAATTACATTAGTTAGTGGGAAAAAGAAGAATAAGTGCAACTACTGCCGGAGTTCGTGTCATACAATAATGTGGAACAACGTCCCATCTTAAGAAACATAATTGTTCTAAGGAACAAAAGCATATCAAGGATCAACAAATGTTGCAGTTTCCTTGTTCTGGTATAAACACTGAAGAGCCCATGTTAACCAATGAAAAATACGATCATGCAATCCAAATAAGGGAAACCAATCTTTGGATAGTAATAGATAAAAAAAATCTTTGAACGCCTGCGAAGAAGAAGGATACATTATTAAGATGAAAGCAAATTTTACCATTGTATCAAAAGATAAATCGCAAGCAAGCAAGGGATTATTGTTTTACATTGTATAACATGGACAAGGACAATCTAAAAATTCGTTGAAAGGGGTTAAAAAGGTGTCATTGACTACTGACTTGTGTACTTCCAAGGTGCAACAAAAAGGATAAATGTAATATTATGGCCTAATTTAATGAATTTAAAATATATAACGTGTACGTTTCGATTTATGTGAGGCTAGAAATAGTAATGCCATAAATTTTTTAGAGGTGAGAGGAATTGATGCAGATCCATTCTTCAGTGAATGACAATTCATTTCTTTAACATTAGTATAAATACGCAATGTTTTAATGTTATTATAACATCATCATCACATCAAATAGTTTTGTTATATATTCTTTATATATATATTTATCATTTCGGTTTTATTTTATTCTAAAACATATGCAACATATTTATTGTTAATACAATTTATATTGTGAGGAATCTATTCTTATATTTTATTTACTAGAAGAGATATATGTTTCCGCTGCGTACTTAACAATTGGTATCAGAGCCAATATAAATAAAACAAAATGGCTTCTTCTAGTGGGATCGTTAAGGTCGGGAAATATGAGATAGAAAAATTTAATGGGAAAAATTATTTTTCCTATTGGATGATGCAAATGAAAAATTTGCTTATTTCACAGAAGTTGCATAAAGCTTTGGTAGGGAAAGAACAAAAACCGAAGAGTATGAATGATGAGGATTGGGAGGAGTTAGATCTTGAAGCACGGGCAGCCATAACCTTATGCCTTGAGAGGGATGTTGCATTCTTGGTCAATGAAGAAGCGACGGCTGCAGGAGTGTGGTTAAAGTTAGAGGCAAACTTCATGACGAAGACTCTAACAAATCGGATCTATTTAAAATCCAAATTGTATACATGCAAGATGGAAGAAGGCACCTCAATCCGGGATTATATCAATAAGTTTGATAGGATTATATCAAATTTAAAAGATATAGATGTGAAGATCGACGAAGAAGACCAAGCTCTTATGTTATTACTTTCGTTGCCGAAGTCTTATGAAAATCTAGTTCAAACTTTGATGCTTGTTGGCGATACTCTTACCATGGATGAGACTAGAACATCACTTTTGGCGGATGACCTTCGAAAGGTTGCAACAAGTGGAATGTTGTCTACTAGTGGAAGAGAACAAGCTCAGGGATTGTTTGCATCTAGAGGAAGGACGAACGAAAGAATAAAAGGCAAAGGAGGAAAATCTAGATCAAAATCTAGAGCACCTGTAGAAAGATTATGCTTTAAATGTGGCGAGCTTGGACATTTTAAAGCAAATTGCCCAAATAAGAGAGTAATTTATAAGAAGAACATTAATGACAACTTTACACGACAACAACAACAAGAAAAACAAGAGGCAGGCTATGTCTCAAATGACGAGGATGATTATTGTTGTTGGAATTATGAGATGTTTGACACGTCATAATTAGTGCCCATTGAACAATTTGATTGTTCGAAGTGATTACTTATTTAAGGTTAAGTTCATACGTATATTATTTGTTTGACAATAATATACGAGCTGGGAATGAATTCGAAATACATTAGGGGTCTTGATGGTTTTACTAGGACCCGCTCATGATTTATATGATAGTAAAATACTTGTCGATATTTTATTAACATATGACTAATGTTATTTCGATCCTAGAAGGTCACACACAAACAATGCGCTTGATTTTCAATACGATTGAAACTTCCGGGTTAAAAGTGTAAACGTCAAAGAATAAAGGGGAGGAAATTCCAAAGTGGAATTTCCACCCCATTAACCGTCCAAAAATGATGCATAAGAATGCATTTGACTTTTTGAATTCAAATGCACTAATGCTAGTCTTGAATGGGAGCTTGAAAAAGGGGGAGGTTACATATGGATGTTAATGTGATTAACACCATATTAAGACCACATTTGATGACAATGTTTTTTCATCCTTTTGTACACTTTGTAAGACAAGAAAAAAAAAACAGCAAAAGAAAAATACTCCCTCCTTCCTCTAGTTTTTGGCCGAAAATATACACACAAACCAAGAGAAGAAATCGTTTTTCTCTTGGTTCATTCTTGACATATACGCTTCAAGCTCTAGTTGCTTCAAGGGAGGAATCAATCACGCATTGGTGTGGACTAACTAGAGAGAGGAACGGACGTTGCTCTTCCGCTACGCACTCGATCACGCTCGAAGAGGTATACTCGAAACTCGTAGTTAAATGTGAATTTAGAACTTTGTATTCGATCGTTTATACGTTTTTGTATAATTTGATATGCAAAACATGTATAAAAGCCCAACAGTGGCATCATGAGCCCGGTTCATATGTTCTAATTCACTTTAAATGTCTTGAAATTTGATTTCATGAATTATAATATCATATGTGTATGTTTTGATATCATCAATTAAGGTTGTTGTGCATTATGTGTATTGTGCAATTATGTAATTGTTAAGGCCTGTAAATATTTTTCTAAAATTCTGTAAAAATATGTTTCGAACAGTAGACAAAATTTCGAGACCACTGTAATTTTTTCTGGAATTGTTTCGATTTGTTAAGTGCTCGAAATAAATGTTTGAAACAGCCATATGTTCATCCGAACGGATTTGATATACCTTTCGTTTGAACAGTTTTAAGTGCTGTATATATTTTTATAGAATTCTGGAAAAATATTATTCAAACAGTACATTGCATTTCGAGTTTACTGTAATTTTTCTGGAATTGTTTCGATTTGTTAAGTGCTCGAAATAAATGTTTGAAACAGCCATATGTTCATTCGAACGGATTTGATATACCCTTCGTTTGAACAGTTTTAAAGGCTGTATATATTTTTATAAAATTCTGGAAAAATATAAATAAAATATTAGAGTCAATTTCGAGTTTACTGAAATTTTTCTGGAATTTTTTGGATTTCTTAAGTGCTCGAAATTGACATTTGAACAGTCATATGTTCACCCGAACGGATTTGATATACCATTCGGTTGAACAGTGTTTTAACGGCTGTATATATTTTTCTAAAATTCTGAAAAAATATAAATCAAATACTAGAATGATTTTCGAGTCTACTGTAATTTTTCTGGATTTATTTGGATTTATTAAGTGCTCGAAAATGATTTTTGAATAGCCATGTGTTCATCCGAAAAGTTCGGAACACTATTCGGATGAACAGTGTTTTTCGGATGAACAGTGATTCCGATTTCACTGTTCACGAAACACTGTTCACGACTGTTCACATAATTAAAATGGTCCTAAAATTGTTTTGGATTTTGTTTTATTAATTATTGTGAATATTTTGGCTATTCTAGTATTTTGACTTTTGATTGTCAGAAGAAAATTAATTAAATTATTATAACTTGTATGATAATTTGATTAGATTGTAATGTTACAATATTTTAATTAATAGCACTAATATGATTAGTTGTTAATTTTATTTATATTGGTTATAAATAATATTAAATGCTTATTAATTAAAATTAAAGGCCTTAATTAATTATGTAAAACCTATGAGTTATTGATTTGGTTGTTACATTTGATGTACAATTTATTACATATATGTGTTATAATTGTGTGTACCTTATTTGACATCCTTACATGTTTTAATTGACTTAATTCATGTATTATATATATTTTGATATATTGGATGTTTTATTTTCATTGTGAATGAATGTTGGGATAAGTGATATGATCTGGTTTTTGAAATACAGTCTGCGTACTGTCTTTTATATGACGACTTGTGTCAAAAAGAAATATAGCCTGCGTGCTATTTTATGACGACTTGTGTCACTTTTATTTTATTATTTATTACATTGACCTGCGTGTCAATTATTTGTCACCACGTGTGATTGTAATCAATAGAAGACGAAGCCACCGAAGGAACTGAAGGAGGACTGAAGACTTAGTTTAGAATTAAGTCTAGTTTTCTTTTCGATTTTTAGATCATATCACTAATCCCATTTATTTGCGTTATAATTCTTAATTTTCATGCTCATATGATATATATTATTGCTTGAGTGAATGTATATATGCATGTATGATCATGATTATATATTTATAACTAATCCTACCTTAAGTCAAGTAATTTGCCATACCTGACCCTAAAGTCGGAATAAGACATACGTATGCATGGACCTGCCAGATTGGCAGACATGACATGTCCTATGACTTGATCCCGATGGAATAATCGAATGATTTCCGATTCAGAATCGGGCTTCGATTGTTCATTCTGACTTTCGTCAGTAGGCTCAGGTTACTTGAACAGTGATTCCCATAATCAGATTTGGGCCTGTTGGCAAAAGTTGTCACCAATGCAATCTTGTAAGATTTTTGGTGACACCGAGAATTATGCCCGGCATAAATGGTGATCATTCACCTACTCACATGATTGGTAGTCGAAATGTTGCGTGCTGCCGTTCGATTATTAATTATCTGAGTTCTCGGATACATTGTGTATTTTAGTAGGATTATGAACACATTGTATGAGTTCAAATATTTTGATATTTTGAATTATCACTATGACATGCTTATCTGAGTTATTTATTCGCCTTTTACCGCTGTAGTTATCATGTCTACGAACGATAAAAACTCTAAGTCTCTCCGCTCCGCTTTGGAGAAATGCAAACTTAATGGTGCTAATTTCCATGACTGGGCTCGCAACTTGAGAATTATTCTCAAGTCTGAGAGAACAGATTATGTGCTCACCACCAAACTTCCTGAGGTCGTTCCCACCGATGAGAATGAGTATTATGTCTATGAACAGCACATGAATGATGCTACAGATGTCCAGTGCTTAATGTTGGCCAACATGGAATCGAATCTTCAGATTCAATTCGAAGAGGTCAACGCTTACGATATGTACCGCCAGCTGGAAAATTTGTTCCAGCGGGAGGCACGCAATGAGAGATACGATACTGTTTGTGCTCTTGTTGACTGTAAGCTAGGCAATGGACAGCCAGCAAGTCCCCATGTCATCAAGATGATAGGGCTGGTCGAAAGACTGGCCTCATTGGGGGCACCCGTCTCTAAGGAGATGTCTGTGGATATCATTCTTAGGTCGCTGCCTGATTCCTTCAGTGGTTTTGTGTTGAACTTTAACATGCACCAATATGACAAGACGTTGTCTGAACTGCATGGTATGATCAACAATGCTGAACAAAACATTAAGAAGGCAAAAGGCACTTCTTCCTCTGTTCTGACCATTCAGAACAAGAAACAGTTCAAGAGGAAGAAAGGTGCCAAAGGCAAGACTAAGGTTGCCCCCCGTGCAACAGCTCCTACTCAAAAGGCATCCAAGAAGGATGCCAAAAGGGAAGACAAGTGTCATTATTGCGGAATAATTGGCCATTGGAAGAGAAACTGCAAGAAGTACCTGGCAGACAAGAAGAGTGGTTTGACCACTACTACTCCGCCAACAGGTATTCATGTTATAACTGATTTACCTTCTGATTCTAATTCTTGGGTGTTAGACACTGGATGTGGTACTCATATTTGTCGAAATATGCAGCACCTGCAGAATAGAAGGAAGCTCACAAGGGATGAAGTGGACCTACGAGTAGGCAATGGTGCAAAAGTTGTAGCTCTTGCTGTAGGAACACTGTCTTTAAATTTACCATCTGGATATTGTATTGTTTTGAATAATGTATTCTATGTTCCTACTTTATGTAGGAACATTATATCAATTTCCTTATTAAATTTGGATGGTTTTTCCGTTACTATTGATAAAAGTGGTTGTTTTATCTCTAAAAATGGAAATGTTTATTGTACTGCATCCCTGCAGAGTGGTCTCTATATCTTGGAAACAAGTGTAGAAACTTATAACATCAGTATGAAAAGGAACAAGCCCAATGACTTGAACCCGACATACTTATGGCATTGCAGACTCGGTCATATAAGTGACAAACGCATTAAAGAGCTCCATGACAATGGAATTCTTACGTCATCTGGTTTTGAATCTTATGACAAATGCGAGTCATGTCTTTTAGGAAAGATGACCAAGTCACCTTTCACTGGTACGAGTGAAAGGGCAAGTGATTTATTGGGAATCATACATACTGATATATGTGGCCCAATGAACACGCCCGCTAGAGGAGGTTTTCCATACTTCATTACCTTCACCGATGACTTCAGCAGATATGGTTACGTATATCTGTTGAAACATAAGAGTGAAGCCTTTGAAAAGTTCAAAGAATTTCAGAAAGAAGTAGAAAACCAACTCGGCAGGACAATCAAGATTCTTCGCTCCGACAGGGGAGGAGAATACTTGAGCCATGACTTCTTGCAACACCTAAGAGAATGTGGTATTGTATCACAACTCACACCTGCTGGTACACCACAACACAATGGTGTCTCCGAAAGGAGAAATCGAACCTTATTAGATATGGTTCGATCAATGATGAGCACATCAGAACTCCCAACTAGTTTTTGGGGTTATGCATTGGAAACTGCCGCTTCCACACTAAACAAATGTCCAACCAAATCAGCACCTAAGACCCCACATGAGATGTGGTTTGGGACTCTTCCCAAACTAGGGTACTTGAGGATTTGGGGATCCGAGGCCTATGTTAAGAAAGTTAACAAAGATAAGCTTGGACCTAAATCCGACAAGTGTTACTTCATTGGTTATCCTAAGGAAACCAAGGGATATTACTTTTATCTCAAACCCGAAAATAAGATTTTCGTGGCTCGTAATGGAACTTTCCTTGAGAAAGAATACATTACAAAGAGATATAAGAGTAATGAGACTCTTAAAATTGTTCAAGAGGGTGATGTAGCAGGTACTAGTACCTTAGCTGAATCACCTCAGGAGGTGGACCCTTCTTATGAAGAAGAGGTTCAACTCGATCCACGGGAAACCGTAGACGAGCCTGCTGATACTCAAAACATCCCTCGGAGATCCGAAAGATCCCGTCAGGAACCCGATAGATGGTATGGGGAATTTTTCCTGATTGAAAGCGGGGAACCCTCAACTTATGAGGAAGCCATGAAACAACCTGATGCTGATGAATGGCTCCTAGCCATGCAATCCGAGATGGAATCAATGTACCATAATAAAGTATGGACATTGATTGATTTGCCGAGGGGTGATAGACCCATCGAATGCAAATGGGTATTTAAACGAAAGCTTGATAAAGATGGAAATGTCCATGTTTATAAGGCTCGACTTGTGGCTAAAGGTTTCAAACAGATTCATGGTATCGACTATGATGAAACTTTTTCTCCAGTCGTTAAGTTTAAATCCATTCGGATTATCTTAGCCATTGCCGCATACTACGATTATGAAATTTGGCAAATGGATGTGAAGACAGCTTTCCTTAACGGGAAACTAGAAGAGGATGTGTACATGACACAACCTCCTGGATTCACAAGCTCGAAAGAGCCTAAGAAAGTATGCAAACTTCAAAGATCTATTTATGGTCTGAAGCAAGCATCTAGGAGTTGGAATCTTCGCTTCAATGAATCAATCAAAGAGTTTGGATTCATTCGATGTGAAGAAGATTCTTGTGTATACAAGAAGGTTAGTGGGAGCAACATTGCATTTGTCGTGCTATATGTAGACGACATTCTTCTCATAGGAAACGACATACCCATGCTTGAATCAGTCAAGGCATGGTTGTGCAAATGTTTCTCTATGAAAGACCTAGGAGAGGCTCAGTACATTCTTGGAATTAAGATCCATAGGGAACGATCTAAGAGACTCATTGGACTGAGTCAAAACACTTATATTGATAAGGTATTACTTAGATTCCATATGGAAAATTCCAAGAAAGGTAATCTCCCTATGAGACATGGCATTTCTATTAGTCGTGCTGACAGTCCCACAGACAGCATCGAAATAGAGAAGATGAACAAGATCCCTTATGCCTCAGCCATAGGATCTATCATGTATGCCATGCTTTGTACACGACCTGACGTTTCTTACGCTTTGAGTGTAACAAGTCGTTATCAATCGTGTCCAGGACAAGAGCACTGGAAGGCCGTAAAGGCCGTTCTTAAGTATTTGAGAAATACTAAAGACATGTGTCTTGTCTATGGGGGAGATAAAGAGTTACAGGTTGTAGGCTACACCGATGCGAGCTTTCAAACCGACAGATTCTAGATCTCAGTCTGGTTATGTGTTTTGCATCAATGGTGGCGCAGTGTCTTGGTGCAGTAGCAAGCAAGGCACTGTGGCTGATTCTACGACAGAGGCAGAATATGTTGCAGCATCTGAAGCTGCAAAGGAAGCATGCTGGATCAAGAAGTTTGTGAGTGAGCTTGGTGTTGTACCTAGCATTGACGAGCCAGTAGTGTTATACTGTGATAACACTGGTGCAATTGCTCAAGCCAAGGAACCAAGATCACATCACCGCTCCAAGCATGTGCTCAGAAAGTATCACATCATTCGTGACATCACGGAACGAGGCGATGTGAGTGTATGCAAGATACATACAGACGATAACCTGGCCGACCCATTGACCAAACCTTTGCCTCAGAGCAAACATGACAAGCACGTATCTGGTGCAGGACTTAGATATATGCTTGAATGGCGTTAGGTTTAGTGGGAGCTGTATTGTCTGTATTTTGTCATAGTTTAGTCCTGATAAGATTATGTTGAATAATTGATTCAAATATATGTATGTTTATTTTCAGTTTTACTGTCTTTCATACATATATCTTTATTTTGATTCCATTGTTATCCATGGCTTCTAGAGAGGTCTTTGGGGTTGAGGATCCCAAATGAGAAACCCTCTACTAAGCCTAGAAGCAAGGGGATAACTTATCTCTGATCAAATGTTCACTGATTGAGAAATTTGCTTATTTCACAGAAGTTGCATAAAGCTTTGGTAGGGAAAGAACAAAAACCGAAGAGTATGAATGATGAGGATTGGGAGGAGTTAGATCTTGAAGCACGGGCAGCCATAACCTTATGCCTTGAGAGGGATGTTGCATTCTTGGTCAATGAAGAAGCGACGGCTGCAGGAGTGTGGTTAAAGTTAGAGGCAAACTTCATGACGAAGACTCTAACAAATCGGATCTATTTAAAATCCAAATTGTATACATGCAAGATGGAAGAAGGCACCTCAATCCGGGATTATATCAATAAGTTTGATAGGATTATATCAAATTTAAAAGATATAGATGTGAAGATCGACGAAGAAGACCAAGCTCTTATGTTATTACTTTCGTTGCCGAAGTCTTATGAAAATCTAGTTCAAACTTTGATGCTTGTTGGCGATACTCTTACCATGGATGAGACTAGAACATCACTTTTGGCGGATGACCTTCGAAAGGTTGCAACAAGTGGAATGTTGTCTACTAGTGGAAGAGAACAAGCTCAGGGATTGTTTGCATCTAGAGGAAGGACGAACGAAAGAATAAAAGGCAAAGGAGGAAAATCTAGATCAAAATCTAGAGCACCTGTAGAAAGATTATGCTTTAAATGTGGCGAGCTTGGACATTTTAAAGCAAATTGCCCAAATAAGAGAGTAATTTATAAGAAGAACATTAATGACAACTTTACACGACAACAACAACAAGAAAAACAAGAGGCAGGCTATGTCTCAAATGACGAGGATGATTATTGTTGTTGGAATTATGAGATGTTTGACACGTCATAATTAGTGCCCATTGAACAATTTGATTGTTCGAAGTGATTACTTATTTAAGGTTAAGTTCATACGTATATTATTTGTTTGACAATAATATACGAGCTGGGAATGAATTCGAAATACATTAGGGGTCTTGATGGTTTTACTAGGACCCGCTCATGATTTATATGATAGTAAAATACTTGTCGATATTTTATTAACATATGACTAATGTTATTTCGATCCTAGAAGGTCACACACAAACAATGCGCTTGATTTTCAATACGATTGAAACTTCCGGGTTAAAAGTGTAAACGTCAAAGAATAAAGGGGAGGAAATTCCAAAGTGGAATTTCCACCCCATTAACCGTCCAAAAATGATGCATAAGAATGCATTTGACTTTTTGAATTCAAATGCACTAATGTTAGTCTTGAATGGGAGCTTGAAAAAGGGGGAGGTTACATATGGATGTTAATGTGATTAACACCATATTAAGACCACATTTGATGACAATGTTTTTTCATCCTTTTGTACACTTTGTAAGACAAGAAAAAAAAAACAGCAAAAGAAAAATACTCCCTCCTTCCTCTAGTTTTTGGCCGAAAATATACACACAAACCAAGAGAAGAAATCGTTTTTCTCTTGGTTCATTCTTGACATATACGCTTCAAGCTCTAGTTGCTTCAAGGGAGGAATCAATCACGCATTGGTGTGGACTAACTAGAGAGAGGAACGGACGTTGCTCTTCCGCTACGCACTCGATCACGCTCGAAGAGGTATACTCGAAACTCGTAGTTAAATGTGAATTTAGAACTTTGTATTCGATCGTTTATACGTTTTTGTATAATTTGATATGCAAAACATGTATAAAAGCCCAACAATTGTTACTCTGTTTCAGAACAATGCATTGAAGTATCTGATAAATGGATGCTTGACTCAGGAGCATCACATCATATGTGTCCAAATAGGAAGTGGTTTACAACTTACCAAAATTTGGATGGTGGCATAGTTTTGATGGGTAATGATCATGCTTGCAAGACTATCGGGGTAGGTATTATCCGAGTCAAGACGCATGACGGAACAATAATAACCTTGAAGGATGTAAGACACATTCCAGATTTGCGGAAAAACCTTATTTCTCTTGGGTTATTAGAGAAAAATGGTTGCAAAATAATAATGGAAGATGGAGTTTTGAAAGTTGTTAGTGGTTCTTTGGTAGTGATGAAGGGAATTCGTCATGGAAATCTTTATCCTCTCTTGGGGATAACTGTTACAGGTGATTTATCTGTTGGAATTGCTGGAAATAAAGATCAAACAGAAAGCACAAGGATATGGCACATGCGGCTTGGGCATATGTCGGAGAAGGGTCTATCATTGCTTAGTGGAAGAGGCTTGTTGAAGAACATGAAGAAACCACAAATGGAGTTTTGTGAGCACTGTGTATATGGGAAATCTCACAGGGTAAGGTTTTTCCACAAGTAAACACAAAAGCAGAGGGTTATTAGACTATACAGATGTTTGGGGTCCAGCTAAAGTTGCTTGTAAGGGTGGTTCCAGGTACTTTGTTACATTTGTTGATGATTATTCTAGATATGCTTGGATTTACTTCCTTAAGCATAAGACTGAGGTATTTGACATTTTCAAACAATGGAAAGCAATGGTTGAGAACTGAACAGGTACAAAACTAAAAACGGTGAGGTCCGATAATGGTACCGAATACACTGAAGGTGCTTTCAAAGAATTCTGCAATCGGGAAGGCATTGTGCGACACTGGACAGTGAGAGACACGCCTCAACAAAATGGAGTTGCAGAAAGGTTGAATAGGACACTACTTGAGAAGGCACGATGCATGCGCTCCAACTCTGGGCTTGGCAGAGAATGGTGGGCGGAGTCGGTTGCTACAGCTTGCTATATTGTGAATCGGTCTCCACACTCTTATTTAGATGGAGAAATACCTTTTAAGGTGTGGTCAGGGGAACATGCAGATTATCAGAAACTCAAAGTCTTCGGATGTACAACTTATTATCATGTTAAAGATAACAAGCTTGATGAAAGAGCCAAGAAAGCAATTTTCTTGGGATACCCAAAAGGAGTTAAGGGATACCGTCTTTGGTGTATTGAAGACTCTAAATTTATAATTAGCAGGGATGTGACCTTCGACGAAAGATCTATGGCAGTTGTATCAAAAGTTGTGATGTCTAATAATGGTGATGTAAGGACATCAAATACTCAAGTAGTAGAGATAGAATCTAGAAACCGACCAGATTTTATTTAGGTGGAGAATCGTGACATTAATCAAGATGAGGTCGATCATCTTGAGCACGAGGAGATTCAACAGGAGAATGCACATGTATTGCAACAACAGCAGGAGGAATCCTTGGCAACTACTAGGCCAAGGAGGAACTACAAACAAGTTCAGAAGTTTGGGTCAGACAAACCTCTAAGGCATTACGGGCAGGTAAAATTGGTGGAATATGCGCTCTTGGTGGAGGACGATGAGCCAGTCACCTTCAAACAAGCTATCAAAGATAATGATAAAGAGAGCTGGATGGTCGCTATGGAGGAAGAGATGCAATCTCTCCATAAGAACAAGACATGGGAGGTGGTCCCATTGCCCGTAGGAAAGTCTGCTATTGGTTGCAAGTGGATATACAAAAGGAAAGAGGATCCTACCAAGTCAAGCGGTACAAGGTTCAAAGCTAGACTTGTAGCAAAAGGGTTTGCACAGAAAAGAAGGTGTTGATTACAACGAGATATTCTCTCCAGTGGTGAAACATACTTCTATTCGTGTGCTATTAAGTATTGTTGCTCATCTGGATCCTGAGTTGGAGCAACTGGATGTAAAGACCGCATTCTTGCATGGCGATCTAGACGAGGAAATTTATATGCATCAGCCTGAGGGATACAAGGTTGAGGGTAAAGAGAGTCAGGTTTGTCGCTTGAGGAAATCACTTTATGGATTGAAGCAATCTCCTCGTCAGTGGTACAAGCGATTTGACTCCTTTATGTTAAAGCAAGGTTTTTCCAGAAGTGCTTATGATTGTTGTGTATACATTCATATGCTTCGTGGAGGGGATTACATCTATCTGGTATTGTATGTGGATGACATGCTTATTGCTTCAAAAAGCTAGGTGGAGATAGATAAGTTAAAGGCTCAACTTGGTAAAGAGTTTGAGACAAAAGACCTGGGTGTTGCAAGGAAAATACTGGGTATGGAGATTACAAGAGAAAGATCAAGCCGGAAGTTATTCTTAACCCAAAAAGGCTACATTGAACGGGTTATCGAAAGGTTTGGGATGAAAGGTGCTAAATCAGTGGTAACTCCACTGGCTCCGCACTTTAAGCTCTAGTAAACAATCTCCTGTCACAGCAGAAGAAAAGGCATGCATGGAATACGTACCGTATGCTAGTGCAATTGGCAGCTTGATGTATGCCATGGTTTGTACACGTCCAGATATTTCACAAGCGGTTAGTGTTGTTAGCAGATTCATGGCAAATCCGGGAAAGGCACACTGGGAAGCTGTGAAATGGGTTTTAAGGTACTTGAAGGGTACCACTGACACAGGGTTATGCTTTGGTGGAGATACATGTCATTTGAGTGGCTTTGTTGATGCCAATTATGTTGGTGATTTGGATAAACGAAGATCAACTACTGGTTTGTGTTTACAATAAATGGCGCCCCAATAAGTTGGCGATCCATGTTGCAGGCTACAGTAGCACTATCTACTACAGAAGCCGAGTATATGTCCATAGCTGAAGGAGTGAAAGAAGCATTATGGCTTTGGGGTCTACTCAATAGCTTGGGGATTAAACAAAAGTGTGTTGATCTAAGTTGTGATAGCTAAAGTGCAATTCACTTGGCTAAGAATCAAGTACATCATGCACGTACGAAGCATATCGACGTCAGATATCATTTTGTCAGGGATGTTACAGAGGAAGGCAATATTTCTCTGTTAAAGGTGCATACGAATGAGAATCCGGCAGACATGTTAACCAAGGTTGTGTTAGGAAGCAAGTTTCAACATTGTTTGGAATTGCTAAACGTTATACGATGTTAGGTATTCGTTCAAAATTTGACCCCTTTCAAATTATGAACGAGGTGGAGAATTGTGAGGCTAGAAATAGTAATGCCATAAATTTTTTAGAGGTGAGAGGAATTCATGCAGATCCATTCTTCAATGAATGGCAATTCATTTCTTTAACATTAGTATAAATCGCAATGTTGTAATGTTATTATAACATCATCATCACATCAAATAGTTTTGTTATATATTCTTTATATATATATTTATCATTTCGGTTTTGTTTTATTCTAAAACATATGCAACATATCTATTGTTAATACAATTTATATTGTGAGAAATTTATTCTTATATTTTATTTACTAGAAGAGATATATATATTTCCGCTGCGTACTCAACAATTTATGACTGATTATTTAGCTCGTTGATCGATCGAGTCAAGCCCTTAGCGAACCGAGCCCATGAGCCTCGATCCTATTTGAGCAACTATAAGCTAGCTATTCGACTAAGAGGTAATAATTCTAACGTTTATGAACTATAACATATTACTATATATAATATTTGGCCGAATTGTCTAGGGCCTTGAAGGATTATTTAATTGTATTGATATTATTTTATGATGTTAGGTATATGCTAAAGCATACTACAATGGGTATTATAATAATTAGACATGCTTGAGAATTGAATTAAAGGCCCTAACTTTGATCATTGTGAAAGTCGAGTATGATGGATGAGGTTGAAGCTAGTTTAATTATTATTATTACATGTTATATATATCTAGTAACTATCATCTTATTGTCATTGAAGAATGTTAATATATCATATTTCACCTACTATAGTAAATCTTGGAACGTATTTGGTGCATATTTGGCTCGATTATTATAAGGGTTGAAGCTATAATTGAATTATTGACCGTGTGGAGTTAGATTGTGAGATTAACATGTTAATTAGTGATGTTAGGACGTATAAATTGTTTGGGCAACCTTGTAACAGCCTTAGGACCGACTTTGAGGTTTAGAGTGCTTAAGGTATGAATTATAGTGATGATGTTGCATAAAGTTGAATTGGTGATGCGATTAGTGTTGTAGATTTGAGTAGGAATTGACTTGACTTGAAATAAGAGTTGATTTAGAATTTGAATTGGTTTGACCTAGGGTTGACTTTGACCATGATATTGGGGAATAATAATTAAGTATTAATCCATATAATTTGAACTGAAAACTTAACGGAATAAAAGATGTATGTATATATAATTATATCATGGACCTAATATTGCCTTATGATAATTGAGAGGTATTCAGGGGCATAATCGTCATTTTTCCTCCAAGGGTAAAATTGTCATTTCACACTCAGGGGCAAGATCGTAATTTTACATAAGTGGAGTAAAAGTGAAGTATTATTATTATAAAAGATTATACAGTAATTAGCGGGAAAAGTTGGGACGATATGTGAGCACTAGTTGATATAGTGTATGTTTTTATATTAGGTCTTGGTCCTTGAGTTCTGCATTCGATTCGGGAGTGAGCTATTGCGTTGTTGTTTGCTTGAGGTGAGTTCTTACTCACGTTGGCCTACTTTCTTATACATGTGTTTGTGCAAGTGCATGTGCTATGTGTGGTAATTGTAACATGTTATGATTGTTGATGCTAAGTGAATATGGACATGAGATTAGATGTGGACCTAGGGGTTGTTGAGTTATATGTGAGTTAGTTGCATGTGGTAGGATAGTCTGTTGTCATGATCCGGCAACGTGGGACTAGAATAGGTGCCGGTCACTGGGGTGATGCGGGTGATGGCGGGATATTGCCATGATAGATTAGGTGCCGGTCACTGGGGTGATGGCGGGATATTGCCATGATAGATTAGGTGCCGGTCACTGGGGTGATGCGGGTGATGGCGGGATATTTTCATGATATATTAGGTGCCGGTCACTGAGGTGATGCGGGTGATGGCGGGATATTGCCATGATAGGGTAGATGCCGGATCTGGTGCATATACTATACTGCATGTGTTGTTACATGAGGATTTTGGATTATATAACGTTATCTGGATTGGTCTTGTTTTTTGCTGTTTGAACTATTGGATTTCCCTTATGTTATTATATTCACTTTTCCTTGTTGAGGTGTTTGTGCTTTTGTCGCTTTGACATCACGTGTGTGGGTTGGTAGCCACCAGTGAGTAGTATTCACCAGCTGTCGAGCTGACTCCTTCGGGGACTTATTCTTTTAGCAGGTTAGTTGCGTTGCAATGTGCGTTGACCCTGCTTTGGTGAGTGGCGATGGTGGCATTATGATCTCCCTCAGTCATTTTAATGTCTCTGTGTTCACATGTTGTATTTCCTGTTTTACCCCTTTGTAGTTGTTGTACTGGAAGTATGTTGGTTTCATCTTTTGTTTTGTGGGGTCATAGATTGTCATACCCTGATGGATATGTTTTAACCCTTTTTCAGTAAACCCGATTTTCATTATTTTGTTGATGTATTTTAATTCTTTTAGTCATTTAAAAACGTATGTATTCATCGAGTCATCCATCGAGTGGTGACTCTGTTACTGATTTGATAGCGAGCCTAACCTCAGGGGGGTCCACCTGGGACGGGTCGTTACAATAAATGTGTGTTACTGCCCATTTTATCGATAAAGACTGGAAACTACAAAAAAGGGTGCTAAACTTTTTTGAACTTCCTCCGCATCATGGTGGATCCGAGATATGCGATGCATTATTCCATTGTATGAGAGATTGGGGAATTGAGGATAAATTATTTTCTATATCGGTTGATAATAGTTCAAGCAACAATAAAGCTTTGGAATTGCTTGCAAGTACAATGGTAAGAGAAAAAAATTATTGGTTGAAGGAAAATTATTTCACGTTAGGTGTTGCGCTCATATTTTCAATCTCATTGTACGAGATGGACTTTCCGAAATCAAAGGAATTATAAACAAATGTCAGTAACTGTGTGCGTCATATTAACGGAGTAACTTCTAGGTTGAAAAAGTTTGTGGCTATTGTAAAGAATATGCAGCTGCCTGTTAATAATTTGATACTACATGTTAAGACTCGATGGAACTCAACTTATCTTATATTTAAATATTGCTTATCGTGTTAGAGATGCATTCCCTATTTGTGGGGTTAAAGACCCATCATTTGTGACTTGCCCGACAAAGAAAGATTGGGAAAAGGTGAAACGGATCATGCAAATTCTTGCATTATTTTATGAAGCGACAATGACTATTTCAGGTTCAACATATTCAACTTCTTATTTGTTTTTAATTGTTATGGTGAATGCCAAGAGTAGTTTGGAAAGAACTGCTTCTCACGATGAAGAATTTGTGAGGTCTAAAATGCAAGAGAAGTTTGACAAATACCGGGAAGAATGCAACTTGGTGATAGAAATTGGACCGATTTAGGTCCACGTCGAGTTTGCTTTTTAGTTTCTTTATTTCACTCACATGGTTGTTGACAATATACATATGGTGCGTCAAAGTTTAGGTGATATTTTCAATGAATATGTGGAACTTAATAATATGGAATAGAAAAATTTGTAAAGAAGTTCCAATAGTCAAGGTTGTAATATGTCATGTTCTTCGCAAACTTTTGCATTTGATGAGACAACAAATGGTCAAGGGAAGACACAAGGTACTTGGTTAATGTTCAAAATTTCGTATAGGAAAAACAGACTATTCAACCATAATAATCTGAGTTATAAATCTATCTCGAGTAGGGTACATTGGTTTACAACAATCCATTTGATGTTCAGAGGTGGTGGAAGGAAAACATATTGAAGTATCCCATTTTATCTAGATTAGCTTGCGATATTTTGGCCATTCCAATTACTACGGTAGCATCTGAAGCTATGTTTAGCGTCGGAAATAGAGTTCTAGATCCTTATCGAACTAGTTTGAAGCCAACTACGGTAGAAATGTTAATTTGTGGAGGAGATTGGGTTTTATGTATAATAAAAAAGACTTCTATTTTGGTAAGACGTTATTATTTATATGACAAGTTTTTTTGTCAATTTATATATTATATGAATATTTGTTTTCTCAGGATAAACAACCAGTAACTGTCAACTTACTTCAAGAAAAAATGGAAGGAAATTGAATAAGATTTGTTTGGGAGTTGACATCAACATTTAAACATACAATAATGGCTTTAGATATGATCAACTTAACACATTAATTCTATATTTATAGTGTTGAGTTATTTGCACAAAGGTCCTCCATCCCGAATATCATTTATGCCTATGGCCTTTCATCAATAGCATATTAACCATAAATGTGCCTTTCATGTATTACACAATGAACCGTTGGGAAGTTATAAATCATATTTATAAATCGATTTGGTTGTATGTGTATGACCTCTTAGGTCCGATTGACAAAAGCAATATATTATATAATATAAACCAAATGTTATAGTTGAATACATAGATTATGGGCGCACTCTAATAAGCCACCATAACTCCTAATGTCAATTTGGATTAACTAAATTGTTAATTTCTACTAGAATTAATATTCTTTTGAACTTAAATTTATATTAAGTAAATCGATTGTACAATCCAATTGTTCAATAATCTCTTATTTCCAACATTATTATGTATTCCTTTTCACGTATTTCCTTTTCTTTATGTAAAAATGTCTTTTATATATTATATTCCACCTTGTGAAATGTATATTTAATAAGGAATTGAAAAGAAAAGTACATCAGTCTACTTTCAAATTCAACATGTGTTTTTACAGTGGATGTAGAACGAGGGGCGGACCCTAAGTTGTTCAAAGTGGTTTATTTGAACCATCACTTTTTTGTAAAAAAAAAGTAATTATTATATATATATATATTACTTGTCATTGTAATCTGTTGATAAGTTATTATGTTCTTGTTCAGAGAATAATTGTGAGAGTTTACTCTAGAATAGATTGAATTGTTTAGAAAGTTGGTTGCATACTTGCAGTTGCAGGGAGACAAGAAGCTGAAGACGATAAGAAATTAGGTTTAGTTTCCCGAATCTATTGGGACAGGCGGCCATTGTTGTAATTCATAAATAAGGGCCAACTAGTATATATTATGAATTGGACACATACATTTTACTGGGCCACGTAGTAGTGTATAGGAGTAAATCACTTTTGACAATTTGAATTAAATACATGAAGTGTTTGATAATATTGATGAGTAGTTATCGTTTAAATGATCAATTACTTTATATTAACATGAATGTTAACATTAACACTACATTAACATTAACATGACATACTAACTAACATACAAAAATTATACTTGAGGAGAGAAAGAAATAAAGAAGACTCAGATAATAGATTTTCTGTTTTCTATTACTCTGAGATCTATGAGTCTAAAATACATAGAATAGATTTCATAGTTTCTTTTTTTTGGTAGATAATGCATTCAATTAAAATCAGAGAAAGACATTGTTGTTCGAAGTCTTAGGGACTTCTAAATTACATCTCATATGACTAGAATTAAAACAAGTGATAGAAACATCATAGAGATTGTCAAAACATCCCACATTAGTTGGGAGCCACAAAATGTTACAACAAGTAGTAATAATAATGTTCTTCTGTCTTCTCCAATCCTCCGAAATGCTAATGTGCTTGAAATGATTAGTCCAAATCTGAGAAGTGAATGAATCAGTGACGATGAAAATATTATGATATCTAAATTGCTCTATAATGAAGAAAATTGTGAAAATAATTTCACCAAAGGAGGCCAAGTCAAATAATGCGGGATCCTCCTTAGTCAAGACGTTGTTTCCAAAGAAACTACGTCTGTTGCCTTTAATAAGAAGAGAGACAATCCACCGAGGATTTGAGTCATTCGAAATGCCCAGACAGATTCTAGTATCTCTTTTCTTACAAGTTCTTTGACAGTCATTCATGAAAATAGGTGTACAGCTCCCTGTTATAGTGCTAATCCTATTATTCTTGCTGCTTAAGTTGCTATTTGGTTTATGCCTTGAGTTCCGGATGGATTTAAAATCCACTTTCCTCCAATCATTTAAGGTAGTGAAGAGTAGTATCATTGCTTTTGCGATAGTGGGGGAACTATCATTGAAAATGGCTTGGTTTCTTGTAAGCCAAATCGACCAAAGGATACCACAAAAATTATGAAGATCATGATTACTAATGTGCTTATTTGTTTTTCTATTTTTAAAAATCATATTAGAAATGGCTTTGATTAAATCATTGTCAAGAAAAAGGTGGTATAATTTTTTTTCTTTCCATAGAGTTGATGCAAATGGACAGCTAAGGAAAAGATGGTCAATGGTTTCCTCATTATTTTTACAGAGATTGCAAATTGTATTAATATTTTTGTTTGTTCTTTTAGAGATAAGATCCATAGTGGGAAGCACGGGCGGATCCAGGAAATAATTTCAGGGGGTCCCTTAATAATTTAAATTAAAAATAAAAATAATCATCGATAAAAGTGTACAAATATTTCAAACAAAATACAAGGATAGTTTAAACACGAACTAAAAAGTACATATATTTAATACTAGCTCAGGGTAACTGCATCCTCCTCTTGGTCATAACTTGAAAATGCCTAATGATATCCATATCATTGATTGTGCTAAACACTTCTTTCTCCACATAAGTAACCAAACAATCATTAACCCATGGATTCGCGATTTTATTTCTCTTGACATTCTTCACATAATTCAATCCTGAAAATACTCTTTTAACAGTTGTTGTTGCCACCGGTGATGTCAATTAGTATTGTTGAAGGGCAGGAGAAGAAGTTGAAAGCAAAAAGAAGAAGAAACTTAATTATTAATTAAATTTAGGGATTAGGATTCTGTTACTTTTGGAAAGAAAGAAAGAAGGTGAAAGATTTGTTTTGTACAGAAAAAAGAAAGGATATGTGAGTTGTGGCCTTAAGGCCTTGTGAATAATTGAAGTAACAAAAAAAAATCTGATACGTGAGTTATTGTGGCCTTCAGGCCTTGTGGGTAAAGTAAGGTATACAAAAAAAAAATAAACTGAAGCAGGGGGGTTCGAACCCTCACCATTTTTAGAAAATACCAAGCCTTTGCCATCTCAGCAAGAATATTATTTTGATTAGGGGGGGTCCTGTGCACCCTTTGACCCCCCTGTAAATCCGCCCCTGGTGGGAAGTCTATTGAGTAGGATACGCCAGAGAAAAAATTTTATTTTTTGTGGAATTTCTAATTTTCAGAGGTTGGTCCAGGTAGTTTGATTTATTTTGTTACAGTTATGGGGGTTGTTTGTCATATAAGTATGCTTGTTTTTAAGATGTTGATATATATTTTTAGTGCTAAATTTGTTACTAGCAAGACTTTGTATATTCTCACTTTTTTGTATTGGAATGGATAAGATTTTATTCCAGACTATTTGGGGAAAGAGTTGTTTAATACTCGTGAAGTTCCAACTGTTCTCCTTAATAAGTTCAGAAACATACGTAGGATAAAAGTCAGGAATAGAGTTAATGTTAAGAAAATTTGCTAGTGTTTGAGGATAGATATCCGGAATCCAATGGTCCTTCCATATATTTATTTCAAGTCCATTACTAATAGTGTTGACCATATTGTCTTTAATAGTTTTAATTCCTAAAAGTAGACCATTCCAAGTTGTTGAGGAGTTATGTTTTTTAGTAGCTTTTAGAGCATTAGTATTAGGAAAATATTTAGATTTTAAAGTTTGACTAAGAGGAATGTTAGGTTTATGGATGAGTCTCCAACTATTTCTAGCTAGGAGAGCAATGTTAAAGAGATGGAGATGTTTGAAATTGAGACCTCCATCTTGTTTATCTTTGCATAGAAATTCCCAATTAATCCAATGTATATTTTTGTTGTGTTTTCCTCCCCAGAGGAAGTTTGCAAATAGATTGTCGATAGTTTTGATGGTTTTGAGGGGAAATTTGTAAATTCCCATGGGGTAGACAAGAATTGATTGTAGAGTGCTATGAATTAAGGTGGTTTTTCCAGCAAAATTAAGAAATTTCGACTTCCAGCTAAATATTTTTGATTTGATTTTATCAATGATATCTTTAAAGACTTTTTCTCGGTCAGTGTTGATATCTAGATTAACTCCAAGGTATTTTCCAGACTTAGAGTTTTCTGATATGTTTAATTTATTTATGAGGAAGTTTCTTTTATCTTGTGATGTGAGTGGACTAAAAGTAATGACAGATTTATCAAGGTTAATAATTTGGCCAGAGTCAGCGCAAAAATCGTTGATAATGTTACTAAAGGAGTCAATACTTTGATTATTTAAATGTAAAAAGAAGTAACTATCGTCGGCGAACAGAAGGTGATTAATTGGGGGGCTTTTCCTAGCTATAGAAATACCTTTTAGTTTTTTGTTAGTTTGTTCTTTAATTAATGATGCAGAGAGAGCTTCAGTGCAAAGTGCAAAGAGGAGTGGTGAAAGAGGATCTCCTTGACGAAGACCACATGAAGGGGAAAAGGGAGGGGTAGGTTGTCCATTAACTAGGATAGAGTATTGAACCGTGGTGATACATTCTTTTATAAGTTGAATCCAAAAGGGAGGAAAATTCATTTTATTAAGTACACTACAAAGAAAATTCCAGTCAATTCTGTCGAACGCTTTACTCATGTCAATTTTAATTGCCGCTAGACCGTGAGTTTTACATTTAGAGGTTCTAATGGTATGTGTAAGTTCTTGAGCAAGGATAATGTTGTCTTGAGATCCCCTTCCAAAGACAAAGCCATTTTGAAAGGGGGAAATAAGTTTATCCATGATTGGTTTAAGTCTATTGGCCAGGACTTTTGAGATTATTTTATAATAGGAGTTACAAAGACTAATTGGTCTATAGTCTTTAAGTTGAATGGGGTGATTTGTTTTAGGAATGAGTGTAATAAAAGTGTTATTTATTTCTTTTAACATATGACCATTATTAAGAAATTCTAGAATTGCATTAGTTACATTATTTTTCATAATAGACCAGTTATTTTGATAAAATTTCGCAGGGAGTCCATCGGGCCCTGGGGATTTAAGTTTGGGCATCTGAAAGAGAGCCTTTTCAATTTCGTCAGGGGTGAAAGGGGACATTAAATAATTATATTGTGTAGTGTTTAGAGAGGTGTTAATATTATTTATAGTTTTAAAATTTTTTTTATTAGGAATAGTGGGATTAAAAAGAGCGTGGAAATAATTGGAGCAAAGATTTGATATGTCATTAGGATCAGAAAGGAGTTCATCATTTTCATCTTTAAGTTCTAATATAGAATTAATTTTGGTTTTGTATTTTACTTGTGCATGAAAAAATTTTGTATTACAATCTCCCTCGGTGATGGATTTAATTTTGGCTCTTTGTTTCCAGAAACTAGTCTCATACGTAAGAAGAGTGTCCAGGTGTTTTTTATAATAATCATTGAGGTATATATTATTATTAGTGTGGAGATTATTTTGAGTGTATTCTAGGGAGCTTTGAATGTCATTGATGTTTTGGAAAATATTTCCTATTCTATGTTTGTTCCAGATTTTGATATCTTTTTTTATCTTTTTAAGTAAGTTTATGAGGTTATAGTTTAGAGAACCTTTATAATTATTATTGAGAGAAGAAAAGTCAATCCAATGTTTATGGAGGATTAATGGGAAATCAGGGTGATTTAGAATAAAAGATTCTAGTTTAAAAGGTTTAGGGAAGTTATTAATATTATTATGAGTATTTATGATGAGAGGCCCGTGGTCTGATCTTTGGATTGGTAAGAAATTACATATAGCTTTAGGGAAGGCAGTTGCCCATTCAAGATTATTCATCGCTCGATCAAGTTTTTCAAAAATATTTTTGCCTTTTCTCTTGCCAGTCCAAGTGTAATGACACCCTATGGAAGGAAGGTCGTCTAAACCTATAAGATTAATGAAGTTAAGAAGGAATTGAGATCCTTTGATGGATTTGTTGGAAGGCGGTGTTTTTTCGTGGTAGTAAATATATTGATTAAAATCTCCACAAAGGAGTAAAGGATTATTCGTATATGATTGAAGGGAAGAATGTATTTTATTCCAAGTATTTTCGCGATAAGCAGTATTAGGGTTTCCATAAACACAACCTAAGATCCAAAATTTGTTAATTTCATTTTCAATTTTAAATAAAAGGAGATTTTTATCAAGAAAAATAGGAGTATTTTTTATGTTGGAGGAAAAATCAATCCAGAGACCGCCGCTATGTCCTAATGCATCAACTCCAAAAGAAGTTGAGTAATTAAGTTTTTTAAGTAAATTATTTGCTTTTTCAACTGAGCAGAGAGTTTCGCATAGAAAACAAATATCCGGATGGTGACGCTTTAATAGCGTAACCAAAAGTTGAACTGTAGCGGGTTGTCCCAACCCTCTACAGTTCCAAGATAGGATTTTCATGATGAAAATTGGGGTTGTTTAGGAACAACCACCAAAGTCCTTTTTGGATTGAAAATTAAGGAACTCATGAAAAGAAGCACATTAGATGAACATGATTTCATAGTTTCTATTCTTCTGTAATCTGGAATAGTGAGTCTTAATCATATTCTAGGAATAATGTGGACTAGTAATTCTATTCATCTAAGATCATAGTTTGATTATTTGTATCTGTTCTTCCCCTTATACTGAAATTTCCGGTGGCTTTGCCCGTGAATTATTCTTACATCGTTACGGATACCACGTTAAATCTGGTATTCTTACTTTCAGTACTTAACGTTATTCCTTTATCTTTGCTATTCACGCATTAGTGGTAGACAATTCGCTTCCGTTATAACAAATTCATTCATCAATACTTGTAGAGTGTACTTTGTATTTGTTTTCATAGTTTTTATGCCTCACATGGTGATATAGAGCGCATAAGCGAGATGAAATATCGTTAATATTTAGAAGATTCTTCATAAGTAAAACTGGGCATAATTGCAGATTTCAACGTTGCCTGCTCATGTGGGAGAGAAGCCTCCTTCTCAAGAATTTTGGCGCTTGATTGTGAAATGGTAATGATGTTCGTATCAGCTTCAGCTTAGATTTTGGAATGTTGAGGAACGATTTCTTTGTATCTTTTGTTTTTGATGTGTATACACAACAACTGTAAACCTCCCACGTAATATCGAGACTGTCAATTTTGATGTTCCTTCTACATTATGTATAATGTCCTGGGGTTTGACCTTACAAGAATAACACTTATGGATATGAAAGGACAAACCCCGGGATATACGTAAATAAGCATTCCCTTTTGGTCCTCTTTAGAGCTTCTATTAGTTGGAATCTTATTCTGGTGCACCTTCTCTTTAGAAACTAAGAAAAGAATCTTCAGCCCTCTCGAGACTGAATTTTGATGGAGCTTTAAATCGCCTCCATGGCTATGAATCAAGCAACCAGAGAAAATACTATCACCCGCCAAGACTCACGTTATCCATCAATCATGCGGTGTTTACTTACTCTGATGGGGGGTATGGTCGTCCATCTCTGGAAAATGTAATGTGATACTGTGGTTTGAATATTATCGAACTCATTCTCCTTTCCTCCTCTGATATCAATATACATATCTTTTACATTCACTCTTGCATTTATGAGCATTGATTTTATCTGTTGTATTCGTTTAGATCTCTGTTAAATTTAACTATTTGCTAACTTATTGTTCTTCACCCCTAGGGGTAGCTATCAAAAGATAATTCAGATATGAGAAAGAAGTTAACATGGGCTATAGGAATGTTGGCCAATTTTGAACTTGAAGCTGCGCTTGGAAGGGTTGTTATGTTCAATCTCCCTTGTAGTTATTAACGAATGCAACGTCTGAGTTTGAATTGAGAATTGTTCCGGTTAGTATAGGAGGTCGATGAAGGATACTCCGTCCGCATTGTTAGGTAATTGTCATGGCTAAGATAGGCCCTTGCCTTCCCTAAGTCTCTTAATGAAGTAGGTACCATTGGAATGCTAAAGACACAGAAAGGAACTGATTCTCGTGACTCGATCACTAGTGTCCCAAAGGGATTTTCTCTAATTGCAAATACGAATTCTGCATGTTGCATTAGCAGCAGTTGAATGACTGACGAGGATTCAAGTTTACTCTTCGTAAACTTACTATTCTGGAGTAGTTGCTAAAAAATCGTTGTTTAAGACTTAAGAGGATGCATATGTAGAAAGCCTTTTTCAAGTAACAGATGGAGTTGACTGTTTTGGTTGATGAGGTCCATAGCCAAAACGCCTCAACTAACGATCTTATTTATTCGGTCTGCATCGAACCATTGGATATGAGAGACTATGCACAATTGTGCTTCACATTCCTGCTGCATTAACCAACTCTTCAATCTGAAGATATCCCTTCCATCTCTGGTTGCCCAAATTGTTCAAATATGGAGGTGTTCGTGTCCATTTCTGTTGGCCGCTCTCCACTTCCAACCCACATATATTCTGAATTAAATAGATCTTTCTCATCCTCAAGAAACCGTTCATCGCTCACTTCGTTTACATCTCTTCTTCCACTATCCCCACCTTCGACATCTGGCTCGACTGTGACCTTTTTTTGACTAGGTGGTTTCCCATCAGCCTTCCCTGTAGAAGCTTCACAGATGCAAGCTGCCGGGTTTTCATGGAAAACGCCTTGGCCTGGCTTGATTTCATTGGCTTCTCCCATGAAACCAATTTGGTGAGTCCTGATGAGGGAGGAAAATTTTCCCCATGTCATGTTACCCCTGTCCAGGAATATCTTATATAGCTTCTTTGCATTCGGACGAATTGTTGGTTTATGACCAAAATATCTCCTACAAGATATAAGCCTCTCTCAAATGACAATTATGCAGATGAAGATATCTTTTGAAACAATAATTTTGCATTGCTAAATGGATGCAAAGAAATCATAAGGCGACCTTACCTTCGTCCAGCTAATATAATTGCCATGTTACCGTTGTTGTTGGTGACAAAAACATCGCTATAATCACAAACAATGTAGTCCAGTGCTGCCATACGTGAAGAGTAAGATAAAAATGGCGCAAGCTCTTCTTTGCTTGCAATTGTCTCCTTAGTATGCAAATTTGGAAATAGAGCTTTCAGGGGTGCCATTGTTTCTTCACCTCCAAATATCTCACCAGACGCCACATAGATATGAACATCGTTGCCATAGCCTAGTGCTCTTAGCATCAGCCCGATTTCTTCTGGAGTTAAGGGACATCTTCCTTGTCTTCTTTGTTTTTCTGCATTCACGTGCAAATTTTTCCATCTTCTTCGAATAGCTGTTAGTCTTTCTGATCCCTTTTCTTCAAGACCATACTTGCAGCCAGAGAACGCCAACATATCTGGTTCAAACCTACGAGAGTCAATTATCAGTGCTTCTTAGTATGTAGTACTATGGCAATCATCTGAAGGTTTATAAGCCTTTAAATGAAACACGACACGAAAAATCAAGTTCCAAATAGGAAGAATATGTTTCAACACCATAAAACACTAAAATAATTGTAACCATGATAAAAAAAAGTTAAAACAAAAGTAACGACACAATTTCAAGTAGCTTGAGATTGTCTATGGAGGCATTTTTACAGAACTTCCTATAAATAGAGAATTTATGTACCTCAAATGCAGAGCAAGAAAATGCTTGCTTTTCCGCGTCATTCTACCAACCAGTTTTTTGCCCATCTCAATGATAGAATCTGTGAACTTCAAACCATGGTAGTTAACTCTACATCGTAACTTCTGCAGATACGAAGGCAAACGGTTTGAGAGCCTGTAATCGAACTTTGTTAGCTCAACAGCCTGCATAACAAAAGGGTCATGGCAGGAGCCCGATATTAAACCTTAAGCAGGAAAAACTTCTTAAATACAAAATTGGTTTGAAATTTCAAGGACCAGTTCCACTTTAGTGGCAGACTTCCTACCAACTAAGCGGTATTTTGTCGATTTGACATGTAGAATATACAAGTTTTAAGCATCTTACATAAGAAACACTAAAACCTATATTATCTCATTCCACTCTAATGACAACTTACATGTTTCTTTTTAAGAAGAGGCAGAACACGAGTTTGGTAGCATCGTGCGTTACATTTCCTAGGAACACGTGTCGAATATGGAATGATGGCTTTCCTTCCTGTTGCTGGAATTTCTTTGATGATTGTTACATCTTTTTTAAGACTGGATATAAACCAGTCAACATCAAATATTTCTGAAAAGTTACTGCAAAAGTAGAACACAAACTCAGATGTCGCTTAAGTTTAAGATAATTCAAAAAGGATTGGTAATGTGTGTTAAGCACATAATACCTAGCATCCTTCCAGTATGATTTCTGATCAAGTGTTGGAATGACGAGCGTGGCATTCAACATATAAGCTGCAACCACAGCATCGACAATCTGAAGCAATAATTGAAATATCCATACGTCATAATCTTTAGTAAGGTCCTAGAGGTGTGGAATTGGGATATGATTCTACGTTCATGCATACAGTTTTATAAAGTCGAACTATAAACGTTTAAATGAATTCATGACTACTCGGAAGTTGAAGAAACATACCCCTATTCTTTGTTGATTTAGTCCTCCACTGGTAGCAATGAGCAAGTACCGATTCGGATGTGTATTAGCTACAGCCGCTGCATAACAGATGCATACACATCTATCAAACTAGAACATAATTTCAGAAGCACTAATTTGAGTTTCTTCCTATGTTTTCTTGACATTCAATTTGATGCAAAGAAAAAGAAAGCAATGAGCAAATAGTTTCCGATTGCATTCCTTCCCAAATTAAATGTCCTACAACTACAAGTGTGACAAATCCGAATGCGAAAAGAAACAAAACACTTACTCAGAAATTTATTGCTCGAATTGCTGCAACCATAAAAGAAGTGTGATCCTTTTGTACTCCAAAGTTGATGCTTTGAACTTCCTCCACCTCTCTATTCATCAAAGTAAGTATTAGCGTTACATGTCAGTAATGATCATTGTTCTTGTTAGAGTCCAGAAAAAGCTCACCGGAACACGAAATTCGTTCACTATTTCCTCTTTCAATCGCCTGTTTGCTGCATTGACCGGCTTCCCAAATCACAAAAGTAAAGTTAATGATATTTGCATATCATACATAATACTACCTCCATCTCTAAAAGATGGTATTTTTCAAGAAATATCATGCATCATATAAAGCACATTAAAAAGTCACTCGTGAAAATTCAAAACTAGACAATCTTTTCGGGATGCAGGAACTGTACTCATATCTATGTAAGTATTGTCCTGTAGGAGCTCCAAAGACAACAAAACATACATAGGAGTAATGGCTGAGATGACGCTGGTCAGTGATCGGAGGAGAAAGATATGACATTAAAGCAAATAGTAACAACATTCCCGCAACAACAGCAAAAAGGTTGCGCACGTGTCCGCCACCATCATCTCCACCTCCAAATCCATCTCCACCTCCACCATAGCGGCTAAACAATAAACCTCCCAAATAATTTCCACCTAAACTTAACCTACTAGTACCATTTATCTGTCTTTTCCTAATTGTTTCCATTTTTTAACAATAGCAAAAAACGTTGAATGAATCAAGAGATAGCTAACTTTATTCCATTTGAAATTATGAAACTGTATTAAAAACATTTATTCAAAATCGAAATCGACTAATAAACACATCCACAGCAAATGTAGCATATCTTGTGCCTCCTCTGACCAATTCTTGATGGCCCTCGTCAATGTTTCTCGATAATTTATATAATAATGATTTATATCCCTGCAAATTGCAGTTTTTTAACAAAACGATAATTTGAGCTTTTCTTTTGTCCATATTCTTATTAGTTTACATTAATTTGAACACATATCTGCAGAAGTTTCAGCAATTTATAATAATTTATATAGTTAAGAGGCCAACGTACAACATAGGTACCTTGAGAAATGAGATCAGATCTTCAATTGCATAATATTCTTCCGGTGCATAATGATTGGTACATTTTGACTTTTGTGGTCAAACTATAAAAAATTTGATAAAAAATTCTCTTTAAACGATAAGAAAGAATATAGTCATGTGAGATCTTGTTAGATTCGTCTCAATATATATTTTTAAAATATCAGCTTTTTATATTTTTTTTCGCATAAAAAATAGAGCAAATGGCTTCATCGATCACTCACGTTTGTTAAAAAACACTAGTCGATCATCCTAGTATGACTTTGTATACTTTCGATCACTCATGTTGGGTATTATGTGTACTTTTGGTCACTCACACATTTTTTGGTACAACTTTTAATTTTTTAAATTTTTTTAACATTTTATTAGGGTATTTTAGTCATTTTCCCATAATATTTTAACTTACATCAACTTACTTTCATTAACTTTCATTGCACTCTACATTTCCATGACAAAATTATAAGAAAATGACTAAAATATCTTACCAAAATGTTAAAAATTTCGAAAAATCAAGAGTTGTAGCAAAAAAACGTGTGAGTGACCAAAAGTATACATAATACATAACATGAGTGATCGAAAGTATACAAAGTCATACTAGGGTGATCGACTAGTGTTTTTTAACAAACGTGAGTGATCGATGAAGTCATTTGCTCTAAAAAATAATAGATATTTACGTTTTCAATCTTGTTTTGGTAACCATGAAAATCAAAATGTACCAATCATTTGAAAATGGAGGTAGTAGTATAACACAATGTGTTACCCTATGTTGCACTAACATAGTAACATGACATAAAGTCATGAGTAATACGGACCAAATCGAATATCATCAAATCTTAACTTTTATGATACTATTTAAATTCTAATTCGCATTCGGTCCGAACACTAAAATTGAGTTCGAATCTGATCCGTTACCATTATGCCAACATTCGAATTCGATTTTATGTTTGACACATTTTATATTTCGAAATCGAACTTTAACCTACATATTCTCATATGATTAATAAAACCGTTATATATTGGAATTCCAATTGAGTATTGGGATTCAATTTGAACCTACATATTCTTGTCTTCTAACATTTAAATAGCAACATACTTTTTCGTGTTCGTTTATTATTTAAATAGCAAAGAGTTCAATTTTTATTCGACAACATAAGAATACGAACATCATGTATTCGATTTCGAACGTGAATATTTTGAAAGCAATGTGATTCATTTACCTCTAATGCCTAATGACAATTGAATTCTTTCTAATTTGAATAAATTTATAAGGAAACTAAAAATATAGTAACTTCTAACTTTTTACATTTCCAAAAAATTATTGTAATTTGAACACAATTATGTAAGATAATCCTCCTTATATGTAATTTACCGTATATATAATTAGGAAGAAAGATATTTAGAAATTATTTTTGAAATTCATGTTCTCAACAACTTCTTAATTCTATTAGAAAAATTATTATAACGATTTAGTTTACATGAATATTTTTCTAGAATAATCATCCACCAATATCATCCCTACCATATTTATGGTCATCAATCTCAATTAAGTGGGTTTCATTTAATTATCATGAATTTTGTGAGATAAAATTTTTAAAGCATTAACTATCGTTAGTTTTGTTCATTTCTCATGTTGTTAGACTTCTAGGTATGTTTATTTGACAGCAACCTTCAACTTGGGAAGAATACCAACAAGAATGGAGTGCGATTTTGGGAGAAATATGAGGATTTTCGTTTGGATGGAGAGGAAGAGTTCTTAAAGTGAGAGAAGTAAAGAGTGAACGTTTAGAGACCCGTGTTGTAGTTTTAGTCAATTCGTCCCATATTTGTGATATTCTTCAAATAAAAAAAATTTGAATTTGCGTTTCGAGCATTTATATATGGGGAGCGAATAGGTATGCAAGAGGTAGACATTATGGTAAACAGTAGACACAAAAGGACTCATTCACTATGTCAACTTTAAAAAAATTCCAGAAAATCTTTAATTTATTCACTTATTGTTTATTGCTTTGTTATTCAAGAAACATATTTGCAGAAACACAATTGTCAAAATGATCTCAGTAAATATGTGTAAGTTGCACTTTGGTCCGAGTTAATATTGCGTCTGCGGAAATGATGTCAGATATTGGTACAATAGTTCCTGGACGTTAAGTTTTGACCGAAAAATGTTAATATGCGACAAACACGTAAGATTCAGCACAGTTAACATCCTAATATGTGCTTATAAGTAAAGTTGGTGCCAAAATTGAAAATCAATCCTTAATATACATCTTATGTCTACATTAGGGGTGGATACGATTCGAACATATATATTTTGAACTATTCGGTATCGAATTCGTCGAACAAGTATTCGTATTCGAATCCCAACGAATTCGAACTTCAATTTAACATTCATTTCTTTTCGAATCCAAATATGGCAATTATGTGTTCGATGCGATTCGTTTATAGATATTCGGCCCGAATTCATTTGACTATTCGATTCATTTATTTATATTCAGTTCATATTTGATAAATTCAGGATTTGGTTCATATTCGGTCCGTTTGGTAGTATAGAGTTAGAATTCGGGATTCGGTTTATTATTTTGGTGTTTGTATACAATACTCGAAATCGTTTCAAGTATATTCGATATCCATACTTCATACCTAGTCGATCCGAATTTCATAATAAACCAAAAAATCTACTGTATATCCATACATCAATTTTACCTATTCGTATTTTTAATTATTGAACATCAATAATGTTGGTATTTTAAAATATTTATGGATATTGAACAATCCCACAAGGGTTTTTCCTAGTTATAGATGTACAAAATATTCATGTACTCCTTGAATGATTAAAATATTTTAATTTTGATAATGTAAGAATAATAATTAAAATTACAATTTGAAGCTTACTGTATCTTAAAGATAGTTTTCAGTTTTATAAGCAGCTTCCACTCATCCATGCTGAGGTCCTCCCGATAGTTTTTCTTAAGCAAATCAATTGATCTCCTCGAAATCAGGCTGACAAGCTCGTCGTCTTGTTCAAAATGCCTACCGTACATTTTTTGCTGCTCTTCGGAATTACTGCCAACGATCTTAACGGCCACGGTTTGGCCTTTCGTAGCATAAGCTACAGCTTCATCATTATTTTCAATGGATGCAATCCGACCAATCTCAATAAACTCCTTCTGCGGGACACATAACGGAGTACCAATCTTTGCTATGCCCTCGAGGACATCAACTCCCAAAACAATCGGATCCTTTTTGTTAAAGATGCACCCAGGCACGATTTTAACAACACAAGGAAATACAGCTTCTTCAGCTGATTCTCTCTTCCTTTCCTCCTTAAGATTATCAATATAGGCTTTAAACTGATCAACACAGTGATAGATAATATCAGCACAAAATATCCGCACTCCAATATCATCAGCATGTTCGCGAGCATCAGGTGTCACTTTGACATCAAAAGCCAGGATTGTGGCATACTCTTTCCTCTTCTCAAGCATGACGCTAGCTTTCATGACATCTTTTTTGTGAACGGGGCCTATGCTTATCCCACTAACTGGTATCTTTACAGCAGGACTCTTCAAAAATTCTAGTAACGCTTCCAGAGACCCAAGAGTAGATGCCTGAACACAAACTCCTTCACCACTTTTGTCGATCCTACTCATTACTGATCGCATATCTACCATTGCAGATTCCATCAAGTCTTCTAAAGCATCATTTGGCCCCACGACATACAAACTAGTGCCTGCAATGGCATGCTCTAGACCCTGAGCAGTAATCTTAATACCCTGTGCTGCCTTGATCTCCTTATGATGAAGATATGTTCCCTTAACTCTGAGCTCCTTCATTGGATGAGGCGTTAATAATGCTCGGATTGTAGTAGTAATTGGCCCCTGCATGCCACAAACAACTATCTGATCACCTTCATGCAGGACACCACTCACCAAGACAACATCAAGCGTAGTCCCATGTCCTTCAACAACTTTTACTTCCAATACAGTACATTGAATTTCATTAGTGAAAGTGAGTTTCTCAATCATGGTCTTCTGTGTCCATTGCACAAGGAGAAGCAACATATCAGGGATACCTTCGCCACTTAAAGCACTAGTAGGAACAATATTGAAAGTCTCCCCCATCTCTTTATTCTTATAATACAATTCCGTGTTCAAACCTTGCTCTTTGAACTGAGTGATAATATGGGTGAGCCTCCTGTTGAATGCAATATGAACATCTTTTGATTGCTGCTTCATGGCCTTGACAATGGGTGCATTGCGGCAAGGTTTCCAACCATAGAGCTTATCCACCTTATTCAATGCAACAACGAATTCGGTGTTCCTCATCTTAAGAAGATTTAGTGATTCAATAGTCTGTTGTTTTAACCCGTGCATTATATCCACAACCAAAATAGCAATGTCACATAAACCAGAACCTCGAGACCGGAGATTAGTGAAGGACTCATGCCCAGGAGTATCAATAACCAATAAGCCTGGAACATTGAGTTTTGCATCAGATTTTAATTCTTTCGTCCTCTCACGAATGCTTTCAGCAGGGAAGTATGTTGCTCCAATTTGCTGTGTAATTCCCCCAGCCTCACCTTCTTGAACACTGGTACCTCTTATAGAGTCGAGCAGTTTCGTCTTACCACTATCAACATGTCCCATGATGCAGCAAATTGGAGACCTTAGATAGCTTTCAGTTTGAAAGCCAGTATCAGCTTTTTCCTTTTTGTCCACAAACTCCTTGTTCTTAATATTTTCTGTAGGGCCAGTGTCACTGTCATGCTGCTTCCCTTGTCCACCCTGAGATTTTAGAGGTAGCGATGACGGCTCACGTGAAGTTGGTTGTATACTCTTCGCATCCCTCTTCATTAGAGGTTCAAGCTCAGAATCAACCTCTTCATCAGAAAATGCACTTTTACCAGGCAACTTCAGATCAGAATCATCCCAACTCTTATCATCCCAGTCCTCGTCTTCCTCTTCTTCTTCTTCTCCTGCCTCTCCATTCTCTGCCGTATCAGAAGTCAAAGGTTTCACCTCCTCAGGCTCATCCTGAACCCTCTCTATTTCCTTGGTATCTACTTCATAAAGAGCATCATGTGGACTTCCCGATGATGATGGGGCCTCAACGGGGTCTGCTGATGCTGCACCATTCACCTGAGATTGAGGCTTCGACTTCTTTGTTTGATATATGGGCTTCTTCTTAACATTAACTGCACCAGTATCACCTGTTATAGATGGCAAACCCCCTGCATTGGCAAGTATTTGTTTTCTCATAGCCTCCAATCGACGAGCTTCTTCCTTCTGTTTTCCAGTCAAAAGCTTCCCTTCTTGTTTTTTCTTTAAAAGTTTCTCCTTGTCCCTTTCTTTTTTCAGACGCTTTTTCTCCTCTGCTAGCTTTTCTAACTCTTCTTGTCGACGCCTCTCCTCCTCTTCCTTCCGTAACTTCTCCTCTTCTTCCCTCTTCTTTTTCTCCTCGGCTTCTTTCAGTTTAGCAAGTCTGTCCTGTATCTCTCTCACATGTTTGGGAACTTTCTTATCTTTCACTTTACCCTCATTTCTCCCTTCTTCCGGCTTTTCTACAGCAACTGTTGCAGCAGCTGCCTTTTTTTCTTTTTCTTTTACCTTCTTTTTCTTCTTCTTCTTAGCAGCCGCAGACTCAACAGGTCCATCTCCTTCAGCCGCCTTTTCCCCAGGACCACGCTCTTGTTCAGCCTCCACATTCACCTCCCGTGCTGCAGCAACACTCGGAACTGCTTTTGGTTCGAAAGGACCTCCACCAAGCTCGGCCAAAATCTTATCAAGTTCAGCTTCTTCCTCGGCACGTCTGTCATTCTTCTTTTTATTCTTAGAAGTGTCTACGGCATCTGCATTACACTGATTTTTGTTGATTAAACCGTCAGCTTCTTTACCACTAGTGCCCAAACTTGAATCTGCAGATAATTCTTCGCTCGTCAATGTATGATTATCTTCATTCACATCCCATATTTGATCAATTTGACTAATTAAATACTAAGATGAAACTTAATTATATTATTTAACTAATTAAATACTAATTTTTCGGAACAAAAACATTTAATTCAAACTTCAGAGAAATTCATGAACAAAAAATCATTGAAAAATAATTTAAACATAAAAAATTCATTAACATGACGCAATGTAAATTATTGAATGGAAGCAGAGATGAGGAGAATTCATTAACAATAATTCAAACTTCAGAATGTGCAACAACTAATGATCTAAGTTTCATCCTCCAAAAATATGAATTGAATCTTCAATCAATTC